>LOJH01006879.1:18761-40392 GCA_001685095.1 Ellobius talpinus | reverse complement strand
AGAAGAAGAAGAAGAAGAAGAAGAAGAAGAAGAAGAAGAAGAAGAAGAAATATAGAAGAAAAAAAGGAACAGCTGGCATTTTCCCTTGACAGAATAAAACCAGAAGTACTTTGTGCTTCTGGGGTTGGAAGCAGGGTAAGATGAGCTGCTAAGCCTTAATGGTTCCTTAAACAAACGAGCTTTGTAGCCGCAGGAAAAGTATAGAGGAGCTGTATTTTCATTATGCCTTCTTTTAAAGACCTATAAGATTTTAAAAGAACCACATGAATTCTGTTTTTAACTCGCATAAGAAGCCTGCAGTTAATTTTTATGAGCATATCTCAAACTCCTGCAGAAGAGTTTTGCTAAACTCCCCGACGGAGCTTCAACAGCAAGCGTAAGGAGCTCTTAGGGGAAAAATAGTTATTTTTATTTCCTTTGTACATTTTCCCTGAAAAGTCACGTCATATTTGGGTAAATAATATTTAAAGGACAGCAAATCTCATTAATGGTCCTCCCTTGGAAAAAGCCAGCTGTGAGGGACCATCCCCTGAGTTTTACAGCTGGGTACAAACCATCAAAGTCAAGGCCAACAGATCTCAGCTTCAGATTTTCTCGGTTTGGAAAAGTGCTGTTGAAACACATCGTAAAACATGCCCCCAGCTTCTACTCACTCCCCACTGCATCAACCATTCAGGTGTTTCTATTACCATTCCTTTAATTGGCAGTAGGTATGGGTAGCAGCCTTCATGAACCTGATAGATTCCAACTTGGTATGTGTCTACAAATGTAAATTAATTGAATTATTAAAAGCTCTGCCATATAATTAATGAGTATACCTAGAAGTTAATTCATTGTCTAGCTAATTCTGATCTTCCTTCCAAATATCTGTGGTGCACTGAAATTACCAGGGTGGACCAGGTGGTTCTCCTGACAGATAATGTCTACCAACGTACAGCATAAAGGAGCTGGTCCTAAGAATTGAAGGCAGATGGGTTTTTCTTTCCCTCTCATGTTTTATTTGTATCCTAAACACCCATCCTCCCTCCTCCCAAAAAGTAGAAGGTCAAAAATATGGCAGTGTCCTAATTGCTTTGAAAAAGTAAAGCCAGCTTGCCCATCACATGCCCATCACATGTCCTCCACGTGCCCATCTCATATCCATCAAAAGCCCATCACGGGCCCATCACATGCCCCCATCACATGTCCATTGCATGCCCATCACATGCCTAAGATAGCCAGTCAGGAAGGGGCCAGGTCCAGCAGAACATGAGTTCAAGAAAAAGAATAGGCACAAGTCCAGGGCACTGGGTCTACTGGGACACTGGTCATCAGAAAGTCCCTGGGCTTAGTGCTACCACAACTGGGAAGTTCAGAGTCCCTTCTGTCACCCTTATATCTTCCAGGCACTGCACCCTAGCCTTGCCCACCACTCCTAGAGGTCAAACATACTATATCTGAAAACTGCTTACCTTGTGGCCAGAATTGAAATATTTTACATATATTAACCCTACAACAAAAGTAGTCAAGCTTTTTTCTTATCTACCCTGAAGTCTGAGGACCAAATATAAATAATCATTTTAATCATAGAATTATCCCTAGAATAGAAGAAAATTTTTTATTTTTGGATTTGGAAAGACGAGCTATTGTTGAGTGTCTCTGAAGAACCAAGTTTGGAAGCAGGGCACAAAGATTTACCAGAATTTAAGAGTTCATTGCGTATGTGAAAGCAACCATGGAGATAGCAGATGTGTCTGGGGGAGTGGACAGCTTCCTCTGGAGGACAGCTTAGAAACAGAGAGCTAAGGTATCCTGGGAAATGCTACATCATTCCTCCCTTCAGCCTGATAGTAAGAAGTGACAGAGCTCGGCAAGCCATCCATGTACACAAGCTTCATGCCAAACACATAAAACCCTGTTTTTACATTTTCCAAGATTGAATCTTTCAACAACTGACTCTGTTACAATCCCAAAACCCAAAAATATCCACTTTCTCACTTGACACATGAAAACCCCAAGGTCCAAAGAGATGAAGTAACCCCCTCCACAATTATCAGTGTTTTCTGTTCCTCCAAGGATGTAACAGGCCAAAAAAACCAAAAACAAACAAACAAACAAACACCAATCATCTGTGTGACACGGGACAGGGAGGCCTGCACGACAAAGCACATTTGAACCTTAATGACGTCCTTCCTTTCCCTCAGCCTCGGTTTCCTCCTTTCTAGAACTCATACACTTTGAGAGTGGCTGTGAGAACCCAAAGAGAGAATAAAGTATTAAGCATATTTTCCGCCTGCAAGCAAGTGGGTATCAACAAAAACATCTATAATAGGTGTTATTGTTTTTACATCTGCTAATAAGCATAATTGTCTGTGAAATTATGAAGTCAAGAATAAAAATAACTTAAATGATAATAATTATTTGAACAGCGTGCCCAGCATTTCTCAAGTATATGCCTGAATATTTTCCTACCTGCTTTAAATGCATTAACTTCCTCAAGTCTCCCAACTCTATACCTTAGAAAAGCCTACTAATTTGCTGCACAGTCAAAAAAAAGATGCTCTTAGGATGTGATTATAGGCTGTATAGACTCCCAAGTTCCTGCTATTTACCCAGATAAAGACTCCACTCAACTGATGGGAAAATGAAAATATGTTATTTTATAAAGTAAAGTTCTGGAGTTTTTTCTCTTCCTAACTCAAAATTTGAAAGGCTTCATTTTAAAAGAGAGCATCAATCACCTCACTTTACCAAGTCATACTGTTATAATAAATGTCATGGCTGAGTGTGAGGTCACTCAATGTCAGCTCAATACCCCCCCCTTTAACAGGGAGCTATAAGTCAGCCCTTCCATCCTAAGATTTATCTCTGGTTTACACTAAAATTGGTTGGCTTTTCTATTGATTATTTGAGCTACAAAAGCTTGAGAATTGGCTGCCTTTTTATTTGATCTGTCCCTGTATCCATCAAACTTGCTATTTTGAGGTAGTAAGTCTGACTTCCATAATGGTTGGGGCATGCCATCATTTTGGATGCTTTTTATTCCTATTTGGAGATTTTTCTGAGATGTCACTTATGCACACTGTTAACCAGATTAATTTTATCCATTCCACCCCTAGGGATGAGTTAGGAGTTGGAGTGTGCAGGAGAGATAGTCTTTAAGGGTACTTGGACTTCTTGCAAAAAGCCCTATTGTCAATAAAAAGGGATTCATGTTGCAAACATTAGGAGGATGGTGCCTTATATTGTGAAATCTGTGAGGATCTCACTTTTCTGGAACTCCCTGACATCTGAGTCCTTGTGCTCCTGGAAGGATTCCAAGAGCACGATAAAATTAGGGCTGGTCCTGTCTGAACTGAGTCCAGATCATTTCAAAGTGACTCAAGGTAGGGAAATAAATATTGAACCTAGTTAAATGTTGCTTGAGATTATGCTTGGCACCAAGTGTCCAGGCTCTGATTTGCTCTTAGGTTACAGGAGTTGTTTTTGAGCTCAAATGGATATGCCAGGGTGGATTCCTTCACTGGCAGCAAGTATTTGCGAGCACAGTTGCATTTCTGACACATTTAGTGAAATGAAATGCAAAGATTTATGAGATGGCGGGGGGAATGGAGGAGACATCCAAGGCCTCAGTGCCATGCTCCTTGACTCCACCTGAATCACATTTACCTGTCATCATTCCTTTCTTCCTCCTCTGCTTGCTCAAGCTGACCTTCCTCTCTCCTCCCCTCCTCCCTCCCTCCTTCCTTCCTTTCTTCCTACCTTTTTTTTTCCATTTTGAAGGTAATACCTGTGAGTTCTGAATGCACAGTAGGAAGTAGAAGTTCTATTGACCTGCAGCTTACCCAACCCCTGCTCTGAGCCACACACACATGAACACACTGGCTGTTGCTCACAAGAACAAATGTCTGAAATGACCTAATTGCACCTGAAAAAGCAGAGTAGCGCAGAGGCACCAGAGGCACACGAGGGTCATTGACAGACAATTTAGGCCCTGCTGGTTCAGCATGTGACAATTTCCTGATGTTGGATGCAGCCTGTCAGTGCCTCATGGTGGACACTATGTGTTCTGGGCCTCTCTTCTCTCCAGCAACAGGGGGACACCTAAACACAGTAAACAGAAGTGGTAGGAATTATCAAAATCCACTAAATGCCAAAGCACTTCTCTTTCTGAATTCAAGGCCTGAAGGCTCGGCATAGTCGTGACCACAATCCCAGTCCTCTGCAGACCTGTCCACAACCGAAGGTGGCTCAAAGCCCTGGCAGATATGAAAAATAATCCAAGGGAAGATGAGGAGGACACCAGCCAATCAGGTAGAGAGTACCGCACCAGGAGATGCAGCTGTTTCCTGGGTTACAACGATGGAAGCTCAGGTTTTGAACAATTTCTATACTGCAAAATGGGGGCCCTGTTCAACTTTAGAGCATGGGTCTTTTCAGCCAGCCCATATCTTGAACGTGTAGGCACAACAGTGTACAGATTAAATCCCATTAGGAAAAGAATCAATAGGGAATACCTGTTTCACAAAGCACCAGACTTAGACTGTCTTGTTTCAAGAACTGTTTGATCCAACCTAAGCCCAGGAACCAGAGTTTACATGAGTAAAAGGTTTTGCAGTTTCCATGGAATTTCACCCACACACTTTATGCTACTCAAGCCTTCTCCGAACCTCTCACAGTGAGTATTATCAACTTTGTTGTACAGACAAAAAGCCAAAGTCCAGGAAGTTTTAAGACAAATCTTATTTCTTAATCTTGGGTCTTCTGCCCTCATGGCGGTTGTATGCTATCCACCTTTATCTACCAGCTGATAACTGACCTCTTAACCCTTATCACTCACCATCTATTCTTCACCTACCCAGTGTGTCTCTTGTTAGACCAGTTTGTGGGCCCAAAGAAGGCTGAAAGTTAAGTGAGACACAAGTATCTAGTTTTAAAAGCTACTTATGACCATGCACCATGCTCAAAAGAACCCAACAGAAAGAAAACAAGTTCAAACAATTCTGGGAGATTTTCAAAACTCTTCCAGCTTTTAGAAATACGCTTGGCACAAAGGACAGTTCACCTTGTGATCTCATGAATATCAAGACCATGATAACATTATTAAAAGGTTCCCTTAGATCTCAGGCACAGAATGATATTTCTAAAAGGTGTAAGACAATGGGGATTTTACCATTGAAGGCAGACTGGTTCTTTTCCCAAACTCTTTGCTTCCATCCATAATGAATTATTTTTGTCTTTGTTGTTGCTGTTGATGTTGTTATTTTGAGTTTGTTGTTGTTGTTTGCTTTTTCAAGACAGGGTTTCTCTGTGTATCAACCCTGGTTGTCCTGAAACTCACTTTGTAGATCAGGCAGGCCTTGAACTCAAAGAAATTTACCTGCCTCTGTCTCCTAAGTGCTGGGATGAAAGGCATGTGCCTAAAACCCCCAAGTCCAAAACAAGTTTTTAGGAGGGCTCCAATGCCCCTCTTTTTGCTTATTGTGGAAGTACTGAGCCTCTCAAATCATGAATGCCGGTGAAGACAGAAGAACCAGAAACAGTGATGTTGAGTTCATCCTCCCCTCCAACTAGAAAGCAAAGAGCAACAATCAATGACTCCTTGTAACCAGGCATGGATCATTCACCAGACAAGGCTTGATGTAAGCATAGCGCTGAAAGGATTTCCCTTCAAGAAAAACAAAGCCTTCTCACACCCCCTAGCAACGCAGCATAGTCACTGAGCAGACTAAACAGAGGGAGCTCCCTGGAATCAGCCGCTGGACCACACTTGAAGTTAACGGAAGCACACACAATGACGTCTGTAGAACCCAAGATATGGTCCCATTAACCTCTGTGAAGAGATCAGCTCAGCATTTTTCAGCAGTGGTTAAGATGCTTAGCTGGCTGGTCTAGGAAGCTGCTGGCACTGTGAGCCTAAAGGTGACCCACCCTGTACTCTGCTGATACCAAGGGTAAGATTCTGGAACTGCTCTCGAGTCCATCCATCAAAACAGAGCCTCTGCTGGAGAACCAGTGGCTCTCTAGATGGCACATGGCTTCCTGCCATCCCTATAGCATGTCTCTGACACATTAGAGACGATGCCAGTACCCTGAACTTGAGGCAGGGTTGAGGTGACTACAACAGGAACCTCCTTTCCTGGAAGCGTGAAAAACCTCCACCCAAAGTGTCCCTCTTCTCTGGAGGAGCATGGTGAAGCACAGAGCAACAAGGCTGAATCCCTCCTCTTCTCATCAAATGGGGCATAAAAGCAAGGCCCTTAACCTCCTCAATCCACAAGCTCAATAAAAGGGAATAACACGATTGCCATACGGCCTGACAGGTTGTTTCAGTGGTCAACTGGTATATGAGCTATGAAGGCTGAGTGCATTAAGTTGAGATAGATTTAAGCCTGTCTTTGGAGCCTATGGCTCTCCTACCTGCCCAGGTGGGCTCTATGGATGCCATCTTTTCCTTGTCTCCAGGCTTCTTTTTTCTTTTGAAACCCATTTCAGGTGTCCTGTCATATGAATAAGATCGCCCGTCACGATCCATATAGGCTTCAGGTGCTGCCTTTCGGGGTCCTGTGTCTTCAATAGAAGGTTGGCATGCCTCCAGGGAATCTCCAAGTAAAATGGTTTATCTGTAATCAGAAGAGAAATAGGTGCACAGAAAAAGAGGCAGAAGGATGGGAGGGCACTCATAACATGAGTCAATTTTAAGATAAAAAGCACATGTATGAGACATTTTATAGGCAGAGTAGAGAAAGTATTTGGGGGGGAGTTGGGGGTGCTGAAGATGGCCTAGCATTATCAAATGGAGACCAGGATGCAAAGGCCATGCTTGGAGCACTCCGTAGCCCAAAGTGACATTGCTGTGCCTAGACTTCCAGTTCCTGGAATCTCTGGCAAAGGATAAAGGGGCCAACCTAAGAGTTCTCCCTTCTTTGCCCTTTTCATGGGGCCATATGGAGATGCCCTAATTAGACTGTTCACTGCAGTTTTCTGGGATCAGTACAGCCACACTAAAAAACATTTTGTTCTTCCTCTCCCATGCGTCTGCTTGTACGCAGTCATACACACACTCCCTGTCTCTGTGTCTGAGAGAAGAACGCATAGAACAAACTCTAGACTTCATACACAGTAATGGTTCTCAACCTGCGGGTCTTGACCCTTGGTGGTGAAATAACCCTTCCACTGGGTTTGCCTAAGACTATTGGAAAGTACAGGTATTTATGTTAGGATTCATAACAGAAGCAAAATCACAGTTATGAAGTAGCAACAAAAAATAATTTTATGGTCAGGGGTCACCACAACATGAGGAGCTGTATTAAAGGGTCAGGGTCACAGCATTAGGAAGGTTGAGAATCACTAATGTAGAGAGTGTCGGTGGCCAGGTACATTGGCATGTGTCTTCGGGGATAACAACCAGACTCATTACCAAATGTCCCCATCATTTTTCTCTGAAAACAATCAACCTTGTGTGTAGATGGGGTTTTTGTCAGTCTTCCATCCAGACTACTCTGTGGCTGTCACCACACCCTTACAAAGGACACAGAACCAGAAAAGATTTACGAGTAAGAGGACCCAAACTCTCCAACGCTGCAAGAGTATCTGCTGGGATGGTGATGGCCTCCCTTCAGCGATCAGATGCCCTTGCTACCACCCATCCAACAGGCAGCCTGTTGAGGGCTCAAGCACCTGAGGGAGGGTCTTTCCCTGTTGCAATTGTGGCACAAAGCCCAGCCCATTCCTGAGAATCACCAGGCGTTAAACGAGTGTTGTTAATGATGATGATGCAACCCTTTCAGCTTAGATCTGTCAGGGTCCCCAAGGCATGCAATGATCCCCTGAGAGGCATATATTATCTGAAGCTTTCCCTTTTGCTTAATTGCATTGTCCTAATGCTCGCTTTCCACTGGATTTCTCTCTGCCAACTCCCCTATTCAGCCAGGCTTCGCTGTGGGTTGGATTTACATAAAAGACCCAGCACATTATAATTGTGATGATTGATCACCAAAGTTTCCTTGGGTTCAGATTGTTTCCTAATGTGGGTCATTTTTCATCACAAAGAGTCGGCTGATAATGATGTCATTTCCATTGCTTGAATTTCAAGGCAGTGGCCACATATCACAGAGTTTAAATGACTGTCTATAGGGCAGCAAAATCACATCCTTATCAGTTTAGAGCAGTTGTTGCCTTACTCCTGGGGACATAAACGGGAACGGGAGCCTTCTGAAGCTCATCAAACAAGAGCTTCAGGAATCCAACTCTGCATCTGTAGCTGGCAAGCGAGGCTGGGGGGGGCGAGTTGAGTGGGAGCGGAAGGCAAACCTGTTTCTATGTGAAGCTGTGTGGCAGGTAAACACCAGCTGAAAACCACAAAGTCAGACTTGACAGAAAATAAGCCGCACTGCTGATCCCTGGATACCTCAGATCTCCTCCTCCACAATCATGGCACTGATTCCATGGCAAGATTAATGAGGAAGCATTGAAAAGACCCTCAAGGAACTCTGGCCAGAAACCCATCTTGCCCATTGAGCCAATAACATATGCCCCTGGTTGAGTGATCGTTTGGGATGGAGCTGGGACACAACCTGGGTTTTGTGTTTGTGAAACATGTGCATGAAATGGAATGATGTTGTATGTGTCTTTCAAACACATGGCTGTAGCAGGTTTTCTTTTGCCAGCCAACCAGCTTCCAAATCATGACACATTAGTTATGAATGCTCGGCCTTATTTTATGCTTCCCCCGCTAGCTCTTATAACTTCATTTAACCTGTTTCTCTTCATCTATGTTTTGCCTCTTGGCCTTTTACCTTTCATTCTGTATGTCCTACTTCATGTCTAGCTGATTGGTGTCTCCCTGTCTTTTCTCACTCATTCTCCTCCCCTCCTCTTATTTTTCAAGCCTAGATTCCTTTTCCTACTTAATTCTTTCTGCCCAGCAGCCCCACCTATCCCTCTATAGCCTAGCTGTTGGCTGTTCTGCTTTTTACTAGAGTAATAGGGTGCCTTAGGCAGGCAAGGTGAAACAGCAACACATTTTTACATAATTAAACAAATTCAGCAGAAACAAACATAATACACCTTTACATAGTTAAACAAATATGGCACAAAGAAATGTAGCACATCTTTGCCTACTTAAAGTAATATTCCACAACACATGGTTGTGTCATTATAATCCAAAGTCCAAAGCAGCGTGAGTGAGTTGTGCCCCAGTCTGATTTCTGGCATTTGTCTCTAACCACATCATACTAGGAAAAGCCCTGAAACCCTCTAGGACATTCTGCAGATGCTAAAGTTTGCAAATATTCCCCTCCCTGCCTTCTACAGCCTTTCCCAGTGGACCCAGCAGGTTTCTGACTTGGAGAAAAGTTGAAAGAACAACACAATAGCACCCAAATCCACCTAACTGCGTGTGCTTACTTTTATGTTGAGCCCTGTACAGTTTGTCTATACACACACAAATCTGATTTTTAGTTAGTCATCTGAGAATTATTTGCCTTATGTTGTAATTATATTACAACATCTTACTCTTACAGTCTAAGGACTCTACAAAGGAAAAAGCACCATCCTCATTCCCAAGACACAAGGATTATACTCACAAGATCAAGCCTGGTAAAAAATACTGTTCTCTAGCTCAAAGTCCTTTTCCCAGTTTTGCAGTTACTGTTCCCACCCTTTCATGTAGAATGTGTATTATCTGGGCATTTGTATATGTTTTTGTGTGTGTAAATATGTGTGTGCTTGTGTCTTTCAATATATACATTCACATGCACCTTTGAGATCCAATCCAAGATCACTTGTTACATTTGGCTGACCTGTAACTTTACTTCGAATGACTTACTTTACTTTTTGCTCTGTGCTATTGCTAACTTTGTTATTGTAAGGAGGCTACTTGTTTGTTTCCCGGCCACCCAGTAGCTCAGACCCGAAATAATCACACAGAAACTATATTATTTAAATCACTGCTTGGCCCATTAGCTCTAGCTTCTTATTGGCTAACTCTTATATGCTAATTTAACCCCTTTTTAATAATCTGCGTATTGCCACAAGGCTGTGACTTCCCGGGTAAAGTTCCAGCATCTGTGTTTAGCAGGGCTACAGGGCTTCTCCCTAACTCCTCCTTCTGTCTCCCAGGATCCAGTTTAGTTTTCCCCACCTACCTCTATTCCCTGCGCCGGCCCAAGACAGTTTCTTTATTAACCAATGGAATTCACCGCATACAATGGTATTCCCACAGCACTGTGTGTTAGCAGTTTTGATATAAACTCATTTTTCCAAAAACCTATTTCTTAGTATGGTAGTGAAATACCAAGAGGAGTTAGAACCTTGCTGGAAGGATTTGCACTAGAGAAACTGAAATAATTTGATCACCAAAACAACAAGTGAAAGAAAGGATTATTTTTAAAATGGGGGGATACAATCTGATATTTAAAAATTAAAAGTGGGAAGGAAAATGGAAAAGTCATCTTTACCGAAGAACATCAACTAATAAGTAAGGGGGGAACAGAAATACAAAAGCACTGCTGCATTCCACAACCCCACAGTGATAATTAATTCAGGCAAAAACCACCTGGTGGAGTTGGGGGTAAGGGTGAATACGTGTGACATGAACGCAGAAGTGAGGGATACAAGGAAAAGAAGGGAACCAATTAGGAGGTAGGGTGATGTGGGGAGGGCAATGAAACAGGGGTTGAATTGGAAAAGGGTATGATATACATGTATGAAATTGCCTTAATGAAATCCATTATTTCGTATGCTAACTTAAATCATTTAAAAATTATAAACAAAAAAAATGGTCACCAGCCACTCCATATTGGTATCTCTCTTCTCCCATAGTGGAACCCTAGATCCAAACCACCCCCATGGTTGTAGCACCTCTGTTTAGTCCTATGGTACACGCTACCAGCAACCAACTGAATTAGACTCAAGATTTCTTTACAGTTTGAATTTTCTCTTTAAAAATTATCACCTGAGCCTATACTTTGTGATTTTTATAATGTGTAGGCTATTTTACTTTAATCTGTTATAGTTCTTTTTTTTTTCATTTGGGTTCAGCTTTCATTTTGTTTCCATCCTTGTAAATTTAAACTCTGTTAGTCTTTCGTTTGCTTGGTTGGTTTTTGTTTTGTTTCTGTGATATAAACCGTTGCCAACATGTAAAACTCAAAACTAAATAAAAAGTTATACTTAGGAAAGTCATGCTCTCTCTTCCCCTTGGCCTTGACGCCCACTGGCCCCTGATGCTGATCAATTGTACTGGTTTCTGGATCATTTGTCCTGGGCTTCTTTTTGAAGGAAAAAAGGAGCAGACTTCCTGGCAAATTATTGTTTTTCACCTATTTCATAAACATTGATTTTTTTTTAATGCTTTGGTCTTTACTCTTTGGAGGGCCCAACACCCAGCTCCCAAATAAATACCTGAGACTCATTTTGTTTTATGAATGTCTGGCCTTAGCTTGGCTTGTTTCTAGCCAGTTTTTCTTAACATGAATTATCCCATTTACATTTTGCCTCTGTGCTTTTGCCTTTCTCTATTCTATATGTCTTTCTTTATTTCATATTCTGTAGCTTGCTGTGTAGCTGGGTAACTGGTCCCTGTAGTCCTCCTCGCCTCCTTTTAATGCTGCTCAATCTCCTCTTCCTCTATTTCTACTCCTATTTATTCTCTCTGCCAGCTCTGCCTATCCTTTCTCCTACTCAGCTATTGGCCGTTCAGTTCTCTATTAGGCCAATCAGGTGTTTTAGACAGGCAAAGTAACACAGCTTCACATAGATAAACAAATGCAGCATAAAAAGAATGCAACACATCCTTGTATCATTAAACAAATGTTCCACAGCATAAGAAAATGTAGCACATCTATATTCTATGTATAACTAATACTTTACAACAATTGATTTTGGAATTTTGAAGAACATCAGAAAAAAATCACAAAATGTGTGAACTCCGAGAAGTTTATTTCTGAGCTCCTCTTGGAGCTAGAAGAACCATGTCTGTTTTCCCATCAGAAAGTGAGCAGTAGGGACAAGGAAGAAGGGTGGAGACCAGGCCTGGCTTGTGACATGTGACATAGGGGGTTAGGCAGCATCAAATTCCAACCAATGTGCACATCTTGTCTCAGCAAAACAACTAAGCAAACAACTTGGCCCTATTTACTTCTCTCATTAATGTGATCCAATTAACCATGCCAGCCACAGAACTCTCAGGCTCAATACAAATCCAATCCTATTGATCCTGCAGCCTAAGACACTCCCAGGGCTCCCTACTACTCTGGGATAAATTCAAAACTCACAAAATGCTCAGTAGACAACCCTCTGTGCTCCATGGCATTTCAATACACATACACTTTTGAGTCCCAGCTGCCTGGTTTATCTCTCAACACGCACCATGTGTTCATACTCACCTCTTACTAGAAATGCTCTCATCACCACAAACTAAGAAGTCTGCTGGAGAGGTTCCATCTAGATCAATTCCATCAAGCAAGTTTGTTGGCTGTGCTCTGGACATTGCTCAGGTGCCTTAAAGCTGTTTGTTGGGTTGACAACAGAGTATCTTTTGGTTTAGAAAGGTGTAAGGGAAAACTGAAATTGGGAGTTGAATCTTCTTCCCATGGCCAGGTGAAGGCAGGTATATGGATATCACAGAACAGAACTTAGGCCCCAGTAGCTCTCAACACACATGGTGCTTCTGAGCCTTCATGTGGGAGAATGCTCACCCACCCACCCATGCCCACTTCCTTTCTTACCTCAGGCCTAACAAAGTTGCTGCCATCTGCCTCACATTTACTTCCATTTTGTATTTCCAACTAGCAAATGAAAAGTCTTCCTGAAGGAGTTCTTTATTTGTCTGATTTTCCTGCATCCCTCTTTCCTGGATCCTGGCAGAGCCTATGCAACACTGCAGCCACCCATAAATCCTGGTGTTGACTCTTCCCTTCCACTTGAATGGAAGCCCAAAGACTGGTAGTTTTCAGACTCTGGGGTGAAGGAGAATTACCTGAGGCATTCCAGACTCAGTGGACTCGGAGTGGGGTGCTAGATTCTCCGTTTCTAACAGATAGTTCAGGTAGCCCCAGCCCCACTCTGAGAAACTATAAGTAAGCAATCTGAGCGCGTCCAGTCAACTGTCCCCATAACTGGGTCCTCTGAGTGCTACAAATAGCCTTCCTCCTAATTACTCAATAAGACCAACCATTCACTAGAATCTAAACAGACAATGGCTCTCCCAGAGCTACTGCCCTCAGCTGGCCCAGGCAGGAACTGCAACTTTGAGACACCCCCTGATCTTCATCCTAATCCCATCCCTCCCTTAAAAAATTAAAATATTTGTCTTTGAGTGGTGAGTAATACTGTTTACCTTCCCCCAATGATGGGCATTATTCTGCTGCCTGCTCATTTTCTGTTTGCTCACATTGATGTAATTCTAATTAGAGAAGAATGTTAATGCTTATGTGTGCATTTTATTAATAAAACTATCTGGATAGTGTGATGATTAAAATTCTCTTTCCATCACCCAATTTGCAGAGAACAATTCCACAACACCTTGCTAAGCACGTATGACTTTCTCGATGCATAATCAAATCACACTGGGCTTGGCATCTATGGAGCTGGTACAACATATGAGAATTACTACCACATGGTAGACGAGCGGGCATGAGGAGTAGTGGAAATTGTCCTGACCATTCATCCTCAGGGTCTACAGGAGGAGCCCACAGGTCCAGGCAAAGTTCATGACAGACGGGCGGGCTGGCTGTAGGTAACTGTCTATCTCTGACCATGGGGGCATAGGTCTGTTCATCTTCCTTTTGAAGGTTGTCAGTAACTACTTCAGCAATAAATGTTTATGCTATTTGTAAAGACTGCTTTTTAAGGAGTCTTCAAGGAAACCAGGAGAGATTGTAAGAGGGGCTAAGGAGCTCCATCCCAGAATGAAAGCTCTTTAGGGGGAAGGTCACGGGCAGGTCCTGTGCCTGCTGTCACAGTCTCTGTGAGTTCATATGCTCCTCAGTCCTGTTGTGTCTGGAAGAGGCTGTGTCCTTGGAGTCATCTGGCTTTTAAAAAAAATCTTTCCCCCTCTCTTCTACATTGATCCCTGAGCCTTGAGGGTAGATATTTGATTTAAAAATATCAACAAACAAACATCCCATTCAGGGCAGACCTGCTAACCTGCTAGGACGAGTGTCACTACCTATATTAACCATGCTCCAGGGCAGGCCACACGCTCAGTAGTTGGTCAGCCAAAAAGACTCCACACCGTTTTATAGATCTGTTTTATTGTGCTTTGGTATTTTTTGTCATATTTTCTTTTGAGTTTGTTTGTTTTGATTTTCATTTTGTTGTTGTTTTCTTTCTTGGTGTTTTGAGAGAGAGGATATGAAGTTGGTTGGTAGGGAGGTGGGGAGGAGCTAGGAGGAGCTGGGGAAATATGATCCAAATATATATGATAAAACATATTTTAATAAAAATTGAAATAAGTAAATAGAAAGAAAGAAGAGAAGTGACAGAGGGAGGGGAGGAGGGGGAGGGAGGAAAAGAGAGGGCTTGGCAAAAATGATTGGGCTATTAATTTCCCTGATCTGCCCCGCCCCGTGCTACTATTAGCACAGTAGCAAGAGCAGCACTGATGAGCGGGTTCTAGGGTTTTCCTGCTGAAATCTCCGTCCTTCTTGGTGGCTATCCACTTATGATTTGAGGCAACTTGGTCTCTAGAAGCCTTTCCTATACACTTAAGGAAAGAGCATTTGCATTTATATGAAGGGGTGGTAATAGACCAGGATAATCAGAAAACAGGCATTCAATAAATATGGCTGGAATTCCATAGCGGGAAATATACGTAACAAAACAGACTGTTCACGTCATTCTAAGAGTACAGTTGTTGTGGCATTAAGTGTATTCACCTTGTCCGTCCATCACCGCTGTCAATCTCCAGGCCTGTCAGCATGGCAAATAGGAACTGCTGTGATCCGTCAGCTCACATTGACGACATTCATTAACTTCTTCACATGGGTCCTATCACACAGTAGGTCTGACACTGAAGAGTAAGGAACCTCATCTGAGCTTTTGAATCTCATTTTTCTTCATTTGTAGTTGCTTTATTGATTTCAGTCTTTATTAGAAAACTACAAAAGAAAAAGAAAATAAACTTTCTAGAAAAGTAGAAAATGGCATAAAATTCATTCTATCTTGTAATTCTTTTTTTGTTTGTTTGTTTTTGCTTTTCAAGACAGGGTTTCTCTGTGTTACAGCCCTGGCTGTCCTGGAACTAGTTCTTATGGACCAGGCTGGCTTTGAACTCACAAAGATCTGCCTGCCTCTGCCTCCTGAGTGCTGGGATTAAAGGCATGCGCCATCACCACCTGACTCTATCTTGGAATTTTTATATGCATAAAATATATTATTTTCCTATACCTTAAACTATTTTGCTAGGTGTCATTCTGAGAATAATTTCATCATTTCCTCAACTATATTAAGAATACTAAATAAATGTGAAATGAAAAATACAGGATTGCCTAAGAAATTGATGCAATAAATAAGTAAAACACACTACTGTACCATTCTTAGTTTTTCTATTGTCCTACTTCCAAAATTATAACATCATTCAAAGATAGAGGCACCATCTTTGTGGGGGTTTTCTCCAATCATTTAGTACATGCATGTATGAATTTATATTATATATATAAGACAAAAGTATTAAAACATACAGAAGGATATGTTTACAATTATCAGACAAATCATGACATTAATATGAAGGAAGGTCATGTAAACAAGATCTCAGACTCTGAGTTTTCATGATATCCTTGATAGATTTTCTCAAAGTCTAGGCACAATTTGGTAGCACTAACAATAAAAAAGTAAATAAAGTGTTTTCAACAAGTGAGTCACCAAACTAGAAGAACTTCAGCACACAATGTTGGTGACCCAAAACTGAGCAATCCCAATTTCCTAAAAATAATCTAGGACAATCCTCTTCACTCTCCTCTGATGACAGCGAAACAGAGGTCCTTTGACATCAGTCTTAAGGGGCTGAGGTCAATGAGCCCGGAAAGGTGAGGATAGTAAAACACATAACTCAGAAGTGAAAAATGCCAAATCAATTAATAATTCTAATGTTTATTAATCTAAACATGAAAATGTTTCTGTAATTATGAAGCAAAGAAGTCATGTGCTCTCTCTTAGATAAACTATGACCCACCAAGTATGATGTGGGATTCCTCTCTGCATGCTGTGAACATCACTGGTTAATAAAGAAGCTGTCTTGGGCCTGGCATGGCAGAATAGAGGTAGGTGGGGATAACGAAACTAAATGCTGGGAGGAAGAAGGCGGAGTCAGCGAGACACCACCAGGGACTGATGAGCCAGAACCTTGCTGGTAAGCCACACCCACATGGTAATACTCAGATTAATAAAAATGGGTTAAATTAAGATGTAAGAGCTAGTCAATTAGAAGCTAGAGCTAATAGGCCAAACAGTGATTTAATTAATACAGTTTCTGTGTGGATATTTTGAATCTGGGAAGCCAAAAACAAGCAAGTGACCTCTAACAACACAAGGATTATATTTTGATGTTGTAACTGCAAGAATCCAGAATTCATATTTATGAGATGGATACATCTGTATGTAACTCCTGATGACAGTTAATGACATTCAGAGAAAGTGGCCCATTTTGGATAGCTATGCCCACTAAGCTAGAAAAATAGCTATAGAGTTGGAATTTTTTCCTTGGTATTATAATGGGTGCCTCTTGTCCCAACACTTGGGAAACCACTGAAATATGAAGATCCAGACTTTTTATTTAAAATAAAATAATGGATGTGATAGATTGGCAGGTAAAGGCCTAATACCCAGAGTTCATCCCCAAACCCCACAGGGTAAGAGAGAACCCAAAGTCCCCTGACCTCCACACATGTGCTATGGCACACACCCTAACCCCTCAACCTCCACACACAATTTAAAAAAATAAATCATAATAAAATAAAATCATTGCTTTCTTAAATTTTTATTAGTTTCTAATACTTATTTTTAACACTATCTCTAACTTTACTTCTGGAAGTTATTTATAAAATGACTCAAATATGGAAGCACAAATGGTCCACTAAACAGAAATGATAGAAACATTAAAGATATCTCAAGGATTAAAACATAATTCAATTTTGTTATTATCACTATGACCATCATTGGTGTCCACACTCCTCAGAGTCTGTTCTGAGAAAGAGACCATACCCTGTTTCATGGACTCCTAGGCACCAACAAACTAGAGCTGCCCCGTTGGCACCCCTAGCAAAAAACATGGCACCAGTATGTCTGCAAAAGGCAACAAAGACAGATATGCAGCCTAATGTGGCCAGGAGCATGGGAACCTGCTTCCTGAAGTGTGTGTGGGACACAGTGCAGAGCCAGCCACAAGTGCCCCCAACCACCCCTTCACTATCACCCACTGAAGCTGCTTCATAAAAGACAGGCAGCCATTGAAACCATGGTACTACCTCCCATGCCTTTGAAAAACCCAACTTAAAACAAAAAGGAAACAGAAATAGTAAAGGCTGTAGCCCAAGTTATGCTCTTGCGCCTTCTGATTAAAGGTTATGAGTCTGAAAGATGAAAGAGACGGTGGGAAGTGACCCTCTGAAGTAGGCCATTAAAAAAACATAGAGCTGGACATAAAAAGATGCCAGGGGGCATCAAAAGAATATTAATGGGGGAATTTCTCTACCCCACTTTGAAGCTAAGAAACCTAAGGAAGTGAGAAAAAGGAAACCCGGAGCCTCTGATTTCAGTGTGTTTAATTTTTATATATTTGCTTTTCAAGATTTATTTTTTTACCTGGGAGTATAGTCACACATCTTTAATCTCAGTACTCCAAGACAGTACTGGAATTTCTGAGACCACTCTGGGCTACATGTATAGACAGCCAGAGATACACTGGGAAACTCTGTCCCAGAAAATTAATTTTGTTATTTTTAACTATACATATGTATGTATTGGGGTAAGCGCACATGCATTCAAGAGACCGAGGAAGCCGAAAGTGTTAGATACCCCAGAGCTGGAGTTGTGAAACTGGATGGTTGTGAGTTATCTGATGTGGGTGCTAGAGCCAAACTCTACACTCTTAGACCCTGGGCCATCTCTGCAGACCCAATTTTTTATGAATTTGTAGTAAGTACATATTACTTCTCAGATTTGTCCTGCAAAGTGCACAGTGAAAGATATTCCTAAACTAAAAGAGAGTGAAAGGAAATACAGTCTCAGGTCCACTGTGTGACATCAGGGTACAGAGAGCAGCTCTTGAACTCTGAAGTTCTCAGATTCCGTCCAAACTCTGGAAATTGTTCATGCTATCAACACTAACTTCCATCACATATAAGACAGCAAGAAAGTGGGGCTGATAGCAACAGGGGTGCCCACCTATGAAAGGCAGCTTCTGCTTGAGCCTAGAGAGTCTTTTGTGCCCTCCTTAGTCATATTTCTGCTCCAAGGTATGTGACGGGTACAAAAAAGGAATCCCTCTGCATGCTTCCCGTTGTTTCCAGCAGACTGTTGAGGTTCTTGCCAATAAGCTCTTATTTCAGGAGGGAATTGGAAAAGGGGTAAACCTTGGTCTCTCTGTGGCTCTTAAATGCATAGCTGTGCCCCTCACCAAAAGGTTGCTACTGCTTTGAAGTTTTCCCTGTCTATATAACTCTTTTATTCTAGATTCTGGAAACTCTCTCTTCCCTCAATTCTTCAGGCCTAGAGGTGACAATTTCTTTGCTTACAGCCCAGGACAACCTCACTCTATTTCATGGCTGGTTTCTACTCCTTCACTTTTCAAACAGGCCATTTATCATCCTCTTCCAACAATTTCAATGTTAGCACACATCTGTACTTTGCTGCGACCCTAACTCTACCTCAAGATGGTTGAGAAATTGTATTTAGCAGTTTGACCATGATTTCATTACTCGCCTCTCTTCTTGGCTCACTTTTCCTTACTACTCCTGGGTAATCTTTCTAGGGAGCTCCTCATCTGACTCTCACACAATGACCAGCAAACTTTCTCAGTGAATAATTAGACAGTAAATAGTTAGGCTATTGTGGGCCACTCTCCTTTGCCCTGGTTCAGCAAAAGAAGCCATGGACAGTAACACATAAGTGAATGAAGCATGGCTGTGTTGCCGTAATATTTTATTTATGAACATTAAAATTTGAATTTCATATAGCTTTTGTAGGCCATGAAATATAATTCTTCTTTTGATTATTATTTTTCAGCCACTTGAAGATATAAAAAGCATTCTTAGTCACAAGCTATACAGAATCAGACAGTTGGCAGGATTGGGCCTTTGTAGGCCAGAAAGTACCAGCCTTTGTTTAAAAGCTTAGTATCGGAGAGTTTTTATACCCAAATTATTCTATACTTTTTTTTTAGCATTTCCCTCCTTTTAAAAAACTCTACTAATTCATTCTTTGAAGCTAAAGCTTGCTTACTTTCCCCCAGGATCTTTGCCAACTGGCATTGGGTAGCATATTCAAACCACTCCCCTCTATAGCACCTTCCGGGGGCCAATATTCTGGAAGCTGTTCCCGCACTAAAGCCATTCCAGCATTCTGTCAGGAAGAAGGCGCATCCAAGACCACCCCATATTATTCACTACCTGAAAAAACAAACAAACAAAAAGAAACAAGAGTCATACTACATCTAGACAAAGCCTGCTCTCTGTAGAGTGTGGACAAAGATGGGGTTTGCTTTTCCAGGGCCCCACCTCATCATGCCCACCCCTGCCTTGCTCACATCCAGATCATTAACAACCTTCTCCTTCCCTCTTTCCCCTCCCCACCCTCAAGGCCACAATCAATGCTAAGTGCTAATGTGGTTCACCTAGCCCAACTGATACAAAACTTTCACAAAGAAGTGTGTGTGCTCCAAAAGGTCTTTTCAAAATAATTCCTTGCCCAGAGCGCTGGTTGTCATTCCTGGTAACATGTTAAAGTCGCCCAGAAAAAACTGAAAGGGCTGATGAATAGGACCCAGGCTTCAATGATTAATTTGCTATCTTCACTTGTCAAAAGCTAGCATAGGGGGCGGCTGCAGCCAGAGAGTTGAGAATGGCAGGACTCAAAGAGCCAAGGAACAACTGTTCAGAGAGTTGTGGGAGGTCAGGGCATGTTCATTCAAGTCCTCACCTCTTTCCATTGCTCTTACTCTCTTACTCTGGCTCGCACAGCTTAAATAGAGAGCAGTCAGGAAGATGGGATAGAAGTGAACATTTTCCTATTACGTTCTGGTAGGAGCGAATGAACGCCTAATTACAAAACTATTACTTTGATAACAAGTATGAAAAGTCTTCTGAAGCTCCTGGTGCATTTCCTAGGGGATCCTACTTAGCTGGAGATGGGGGGGCTTCCTTGAGGCAGTGATGCTCAAACTGAGCTCTGAAGCATCAATAAGAATTAACTAGTGAAATAATGAAGAAGTAGAGAGAAGTGGGTAAACCCTCTGTGGTGATGCACAGGAGCTTAGTCTTAAACCAGTGCTTCTCAGCCTTCCTAATGTTGTGATGGGCTTCCTACAGTTCTTCATGTTGTGATGGGCTGAGCCAACCATAAAATTATTTCATTGCTACTTCATAACTGTAATTTTGCTACTGTTGTAAATCATAATGTCAATATCTGATATGCAGGATATCTGATATGGGACCCCCCACTCCCAAAGGGGGTCACAGTGTACCGGTTGAGAACCACTGGCTTAGAGGAACCATGAGAAAGCATTATTGGTGGGATTCAAAGAAGAGAAGAATGGGAGGTTCCGTGAGGATTAGACCAGCCAGGACCATGAAAGGTTCTTCATTATCAGCTTCCTCTAACAGACTCAGCGCTAGTCACAAGGCTTCCTCGCCAGTTCACACTCACTTCTGCCCAACTCTGAAGTACACAGCCTTTTCACAGCCTTGTCCCCTTCTCTACTTCTCTCTGCCTCCCGCCCCAGAGACATTTCCCCAGAAACAGAACAGCAAATCAGGTTTGGGCTTTTATATAGAACCTCTCTATTAAAAAATGAAGTAGCTGTGTTTATGTGTAAACAGGGACAAACAAAAAGCATTAGCTAGATAAGATTTAAAAAAATATATTAACTTTAAAGAAGACAACTTTCCTTTATGAAGGAAAAGACTTCCCAGAACCTTCAAATCAGTTCTTTGCAGCTTCTAAAAGCTTCCTGCTTTGACTTTAGCATTGGTGCATCAGGCAGGGAGACAACCATGTTCATTTGTCTGGGATTTGCTGAGCACTTCCATGACACGTGCTAGAGATATAGGTAAAAAGCACAAGACCTCAACACCCTTGATGCTTGCTATCTTTCCTATAAGACAGCAAGGGAGCAATATACTTAGCCAGATTTAAAGCCACAAATTCTTTAAGAGTGAGAGAGGAGACATAAGAACCACACGAACTGATCCTTGAGATTGCTACCTACTGAGGACCTCCCTCTTGGCCCTGCACTGCCATTTCTGACAGTGGTTTGGTTAAAAATAACCCAACCAATATATATATATATATATATATACATATATATTGCAGCAAGGGAATACCATATTGTGAATAAAATTTAGGTAGTGGGCTAGAACATTCTGGAACATGATCAATGAGTAAAAATTGTATCAATCTTCAAAAACGTTATGAGTCAGTTCCAAAATCAATA
>LOJH01006878.1:19029-30262 GCA_001685095.1 Ellobius talpinus | reverse complement strand
CTCCCTCTCTCTCCCTCTCTCTCCCTCTCTCTCTCTCCCTCTCCCTCTCCTCTTACTGGTTGGATCCAGATTCTCATGGATGTTAGGCATACGTTCTATGAGCCACACCCCTCTCCCCAGAGTCTTGTATAGAGCAAGCCTGCCTCTGCCTTTGCTCCTGCTGGCCCTGTCTGAATCATGCTGTGGCTTTCGTCTGTGCAGAGCTCAGCCCAATAGCACCCTCCTAGGCACCAGTGTCCCTGTTCCCCTGCCAGTTTGTATAGCAGCTAGAGGATGAATTTGCTTTGAAGAACAATGTCCAGGTAGACACAGATGTCCAGGACAGGCTGCCTGACTTCAGGAGGACATCTCAGGAAGAGTCTGGGAACTCCTTCAGAATTACAAGGAGTCAGTGGGGTAGAGAGGAGCGTGTCCTGGCACATTCTGATGCCTCCAGCCCAGGCTTGAGTATTGGTTTTTTATTAATTTTATTTTTATTTTTTTAGATTTGTTTAATTTTTATTTTGTGTGTATGTTTTGCCTGCATTTATGTATGCACACCATATATATGCTTGGTGTCGTGTAGATCAGAAGAAGGCAGCAGATCCCCTGAAAGGTGTGGTTTGAAAGTGTAGTTTTAGACGGCTGTGAGTTGCCATGTGGATGCTGGAAACTGAACTGGGCCCCTTTAAGAACAAGTGTTTTCAGCTGCTGAGCTGTTGCCTCGCCCCGGCATCTGTTATTTAGTGGTGGTAAGAAGAATGGTTTGGAAAACCAATCTGGCCTTGTCCCTGACGCTATGGCTGCTGTGTCCAGACCAGCTGCTCTGAATCTCCTGTAGTGCTAGCCACAGTAAATGCTTGGGGAATGTCACGGGATGGCGTGGAACCTAGTCTCCTTTCTTGTTATCTCTGTGCCTTATTTGCCTCTCAGAGCAAAGTCCATGGGGTTCAGAAGAAGGCCTACCGAGTGCTGGAGGAAGTGTGTGCCAGCTCCCAGGGCCCTGCCAACCGCTTTGTGCAAAGCCACTTGGATGATCTGAAGAAGACTCTGCTGGACTCACTGCAGAGCACGGCCTCACCTGCTAAAAGGGTGAGGGCTCCGGGCCTGCCTGCCCTGGAAGGAGGAAGGGTGTCAGCAGGCAGACCCGGAGGAGTGGCACTGACGGATCCCAATGTTGCCTTCCTGCCCACAGCCCCGACTGAAGTGCCTCATACACATTGTGAAAAAGTTGTCAGCTGAGCATGAGGACTTCATTGCTGCTCTCATCCCAGAGGTAAGTGGGTGAGAAGACCGATGGACACATGCATTTATGTTTTTCAATTCCTTTCTTGTTTCTTTCTTTCTTTTTATTTTTAAGGGTTTATTTTTATTTTTACGTGCATTGGTGTTTTGCCTGCATGTATGTCTCTGTGATGGTGTTGGGTCTCCTGAAACTGGAGATACAGATACAGACAATTGCCACATGGGTGGTAGGAATTGAACCCAGGGTCCTCTGGAAGAGCAGTCAATGCTTTTAACTGCTGAGCCATTTTTCTAGCCCTTGTTTTTGATTTCTTAAAGTGTGGTTTCCAAGAGATGATGGTGAAGTGGGAGCTCAAATGGTGGTGAAGATGTGCTCCACTTGCTGCCTAGGCGTGTGTGGCTTACCCAGGCTGCCACCTTGGGTAGCATGTGCTAACAAGACTGTTTGGCCAGGTGATCCTGTGCACCAAGGAGGTGTCAGTGGGTGCAAGGAAGAATGCATTCACCCTGCTGGTGGAGATGGGCCATGCTTTCCTTCGATTTGGCTCCAGCCAGGAAGGTGAGACTGGAATGCAAATGGAAGGAACACTGCTTGCAGACTAGAAGACCCTTAAAGCCACTGGTCTTGAGGAAAGGGTGGAGGGAACTCCTTCTTCTGTTCTGACTGTGGCTGAGTAGGCTGCTGTTGTAGGCCTGTATTGCCCATCCCTGGGCACCCTGTCTTCAAGTGACTGTCCACTCTGCCCCCAGAGGCTCTGCAGCGGTACCTTGTCCTGATCTACCCTGGCCTTGTGGGTGCGGTTACCACAGTGAGCTGTAGCATCTTGGCTCTGACCCACCTCTTGTTCGAGTTTAAAGGTAAGTGTTTACCTGAAGGTGTGAGGTGCCTTTGTGGTAAAGAGTGTCCTGAGGGTCAGGACAGGGTGGTGCCAGAATGGGGAACAATATCAGGAGGTGGCAGGAAGACCCAGAACCAGCCCCGTTTGCTTCTTGGTTCTTTTCCCACAAAGTTCTGCCCCCTTCCCTAAGCCTGCACCACCCAGCAGTGTGCAGCCCCAGTATCCTGGGACTTTTGTCGGATTGGTCAGAGAGAAGTTACCAGCTCATGGAGCTTAATTCTGGTCCCTCCTCTCACCAACCACATGAAAGTTTGAGCAACTTCACTGACCTCCTAGAGCCTCTGCTAATCTCTAAAATGAAAGACCATGGCCACCCCAAGGGTGCTGATTCAAACTGTGAGACCTGCAGAAAAGGCCCTGCTGACATCTGACCCATGGACAGGTCTTGGGTTTGGGTAGTTCTGGTTTCTGACAGTGGCTGCCTATGCACAGGGCTGATGGGGACAAGCACAGTGGAGCAGCTCCTGGAGAATGTCTGCCTGCTGCTGGCCTCCCGCACCCGCGACGTGGTCAAATCTGCACTAGGCTTCATCAAGGTGGCTGTGGTGGTCATGGACGTGGTGCACCTTGCCAAGCATGTGCAGCTGGTGGTGAGACCCCATTTTCTTCACTGGGTGATAGGGGCTCCTGAGGTGCCCATGTGGACTCCATGGGACTCGGGTCAAATTAGTTTAGAACGTTTTCATTATCTACTGTTTCTTTGATATTAAGGAGCCCTGGGAGTGGACTGTAGTAGGAGAATGCTGTCTGACGAGGCACAGTGCCACAGTGTCTCACATTACCCTGTGCCCCCTCCATAGAAGCCAGACCAAAAACCAAGGGATAGAACTCCCCCCACCTTGTACACATAGAGAAACTGAGACCAGATACCCATTTTCAAGGTCCAGTCTCAGGACTCGGACTGTCTCTCCCTCTGCAGGACATCTCTTCACACCCCCTGCCAGGGCCTAGAAGGGCCTAAAAACCCTGATGGTTGGGTCTCTGGACTTCTGCCCAGGGGAGACTACCCCACACTCCCTGCAAGCTGGAATAGTTTGCTAACCTGCTGCCTTCATTTCCCATTCCCAGCTGAGTTACGTGACACTTGAGATCCCTCTCACGTGTCTCTTCTGAGTCAAGCCTTGGCTCAAGGAAGGGAGCAGAGATAGATGACTTCCAAAAGCCTGCAGTCTAACTGGGAACCAAAGGTTTAAGAATTGGCTAGAGTGGAGCTCTATTATGTCTGCCTGTAGTTAGAACTTATAAAAATCCCTTCAAAGGCTTTGTGAGGACTTGTTCCCTGGCCCCACTGGGGACCTTACTGATAACAAGGTCTGCCACCCATAGATGTCACCCACACTAGGCAGGATGAGCATGGCTGCATGATAGAAAGGAAGCATGAGCCTATGAGGTGCTGGAGATTATCTAGCAAAGTAGAATGAGTCGATTAGGTGGTACCTTTATGGCCACTTGGCAATCAGGTGAGCTTGTGCCTCAACTGGTAGTCTATGCTTTGACATTGGCAGTGTCTTCCCATCGAGTTGCTGTAAAGATCCTTTGGAAGGACGTATGGAGACTGTTGTCACCTTGAAAGGATGGTCACAGCTGTTATGAGGGAGGGCCTAGGGGAAAGGGTTCCAAATTAAGCAAGCATAGCTGAGCCAAGGAAGGGGTGAGCCAAGAACAGGGCAGCCAGTACCTCCTTCTTAGCTGGGCCAGCTGTATTGTGCATGGGTCTGGACAGCAAGGACAGGTGGGCAGAGTAGAAGACATCCCATGCTCCTCTCCCTGACACCCTGTGCTCTGCCCGCTAGATGGACGCCATAGGGAAGCTCTCAGATGACATGCGCCGGCACTTCCGCATGAAGCTGCGGAACCTATTCATCAAGTTCATCCGCAAGTTTGGGTCTGTGCTCTTGAATGGGGTAGAGTTGGGGTACAGGACTGTTAGTCTCTTCACGGGCCACAAGGAAGGGTTACTGGTTCCTGAACAGCTCCTGCCCCCTCTCTCCCTCACTCAGGTTTGAACTGGTGAAGGATCTGCTACCTGCAGAATACCACAAGGTCCTGGTCAACATCCGGAAAGCTGAGACCCGGGCCAAGAAACATCGTGCCCTGAGCCAGGCTGCTATGGAGGAGGAAGAAGAGGAGGAAGAGGAAGAGGAAGAGGAGCCCGTCCAGAGCAAAGGCGACAGGTAAGACCTGAGGCCCTAGTGTACCCTAGCCCCAAACCTGTCCTGACCATGCCTTAGGTCCCCACTCCCCCAGGAGGACTTTAATGTTCAGCTTCTCTAATTTAGCATTGAGGAGATTTTGGCTGACTCTGAGGATGAAGATGAGGAAGAGGAGAGAGGCCGGAGCAAGGACCAGCGGAAGCTGAAGCGACAGAGGAGCCGGGCATGGCTGAAGGAAGGTGGTGGGGATGAGCCCCTTAATTTCCTGGATCCCAAGGTGGCCCAGCGAGTGCTTGGTGAGCAAGGAGCAGCTGACATAGGGGCCCAGAGTAGACTTGCCTTGTTGCTGGGTTCATGGGTGGTAGGCAGGGGTTGGCTTCTATGAATCGCCTGCGTGCAGGGGCTAACAGCCCCCTAGTTGGGAGCTTTGTATGTGTGGGCTCTGAGGGAGGAAGGTATGAGGTGGCTTAGGCCTGACCTGCCATCACCAACCTACTTCACTAGCCACCCAACCCGGGCCCAGGCAGGGCAAGAAGAAGGACCATGGCTTCAAGGTGAGCGCCGATGGCCGGTTGATCATACGGGAGGAGGAAGATGGAGACAAGGCGGAAGAAGATGGCACTAAAGGTAGGGTCTCCCCAGTGAAGAAGCAGCTGCTGTGGCAGCGAGGGCTGGAGCTGTAAGGCTTGATATTCCTTTGTTCACTTGAGGGCTCTTGGCTTGTTCACACAGTGACCAGTTATTGAGGAAGCAGAGGAAACAGATATGAGCTTGCATCTAAGGCCACTCCTGAGCACTCTCACTCCTCAGATTTTTCCTGATCCATGCTAAAACATATTTTTATTTCATATATTATCTATACTTATTAATTTACCTTTGACTTTTCTAAGTAGTATACATATGTATAATTTAAACAAAACGTGGGGGAACCCTCACTGTGCGAGATGTATCATCTCTTCTGCTTCTTCCTTATTCCTTCTTTGTTGTTTGGTTTGGTTGTTTTTTCATGGAAACTGGCTGAGCCTTTTAACTGATTTAGAGGCAGGAAGAGCCAGCCTATGGAACACCCTGTCTTTTAAAAGAGTGTTACCTTCTCCATCTGAGCTTGCCACTCAGTAATAGAGCACTTGTCTAGAACATGTGAAGCACTGGATTCTGTCCCCAACACTGTGGGAGCAAGTATCTTCCTCCTGGTTCCTTCGGCTCTCGCTGCTTAGCTCTGGGCCTCTGGCTTACTTGCTTTCCTGACTGTTGCTCACATGGCTCCTCCACCCATCGCTTGTCAGCTGCTTGTCTGTCTAGCTCCTGTCTGTGCCGTTCCTTCTGCTGTCTCTTCCTGCTTCCCTCCAACCCTTTGTCCTCTCCAGGCTCTGTGGACTTGGTGCCCACACTAACTGTGGCTAGGGAAGCCCATCCCTCTCTCCCTGCCTTTCCAAGCCCCTCTGTTCTGTAGGATCCCACACTGGTCCTTCATAGTGTCTCTGGGGTTCCCCAACCACTAGGCCTCATCCCCACAGAACTCCTCTGAGGCAACTTTCTTCTGCACATCTTTAATCACAAACTGGCTTATTTTCTTGCGATGCTGGGGTTGAACCCAGCACTTGCTACATGCTCAGACAGTGCTCCACTGAGCTCCACTTCCAGCCCCTCTGCAGGCTGCCTTTGCTGTCCTCTGGCTGGTCTTGGCTCTGCTGTAGTCTCTGCCCCGCAGATGGTCGACTTCATACTTTTGTCTTGTTCCTACTTGGTGCCAGTACACAGATTGGGCAGAAAGCTTTGGGAGTAGGAGGATAAAATTGTCCTCTTGCTAAGAGGGGGCATGTATTGGGCGGGGCTGACTCTCAGGAGTCTGGGGCTTTCCTTGAGTCACTCACGTCTTGAAGGGGCTATGTGGTCTGGGAGTGGGGCAGCAGTTTGATCTCCTGTGGAAAGGGGACACAGGTCTGAGGAAGGCAGTTTTCTGGGACTGGAGTTGATGTCCCTCCTCGCTGTGCTGGGAAGGAGTGTTGGCTTTCTGTGGGGACAGCTGCTGACCTGACTCCACTGCTGTCTCAGCCGGTCATTGTGGCTTCGCAGTTCTGGCCTGCTTCTCAGGCAGTGGCCCAGGTGGGCAGGTGGGGCTTTTATGTCCTGTAGGATCAGCTTCCTGCCTCCCGCCACTGCCACCAAATGTAGTTTTTAACTAAATCTCTATCATTCTATTTACCAATAAGACTCAGAAGTCAGAGGCTGGTGTGAAAACCTGGTAGCTCAGAGCGGTTAAGAGCAACTAACTGTCCTTCCCTTTTCTCTGTTGTCTCAGAAAGAGCATCCTCTGCTCCGCCAAACCAAAAAGACCACCACACTCAATTCCTCCCTACTATTTTCTGTGCACCTCTATCCATCTCCAGGTTCTCTCTGACCCTATAATTATATAATTACTTTCTGTCAACTAGTTGCTAGCTCCGCCTCCTGATCCTAAGTTGATAACGCAAGCACAGACTTGGGGTTCACAGTGTGATAAAATATCTTGCAACAGGGGAGCAGGAGATAAAGTGGTTAGGGATGCCCAAGAGCTCATGAGCCTGTCTTCTGACTCCAGGAGAAGATGAAGAGATGACTGACCTGATGGAAGATGCTGGTGTCAGAAATGTGAGTCATTTGTGGCCGCATCCTGGCCCACAGCTCCCACACCCCAACCCCACATACAAACTGCATCTGCCCTACTCCTCAGTGTTCCAGATTACAGGGGCAGTGTGGACAGGCATGTGTGAGTCAGCTTAGAGCCTGGCAAGTAATAAACTTCCCCATGTGCCTTCTGGCAAACCAGGCCCTAGGAGCTAGTTTATTGTTAATGTGTCAGGGTCTGGAGTGGCAGCTTAGTGGTTAGGACGACTTCTCACTCTTGCAGAGGACCTGGATTTGGTTCCTGGCACCCACATGCTGGCTTACAACTATACATAACTCCAGTGCCAGGGAGTTATGTATAGTTGTACCCTCTTCTGACCTCCACGGGCACCAGGCACACATGTGATACACATACGCATATACAGACAAAGCACTTATACAAACAAAATAAAAACAAATAAATCTTTAATGAAAAGAAATAGAATGTACCAGAGTGCAGAGTGAAAATCATGTAGGACGGTCATACAGAGTGAAGGGGTCAGGGGGAGCAAGAGGCTTCTCGAGGATGCCCGGGGGTGGTCATATGTGGCATGACCCGTGTGACACCTCCCCGCCACAGACCATTCCAGTGTGGCCCAGCTCTGCTTACTAGGGCTCTTCCCCTGGCCTGGGTTTTACCCTTCCCAAGCCACCTTCAGTCCTAGTCTCCCTCTACATGCAGTAGGAAGCTGTGAGGAAGCCTGTCACTGGACCCAGGGTTCTGTGTAGTCTTTGGTGTGTAGAGAGCTTGACACTTGGCGATGCTCAGTGAGCTGTAGCTGTTCTTTATGATCAGTGTTTATTTTCCTTGGAAATTATTCTGGTTGAGGTTTCCCTAACTTTTCTAGAACCTTCATGGGGGACTGGTGATCTCCTGGCAGCTGTCTCTTATTTCTGGCCAGCAAGGACTGGCCATAGTCCACTGTAGATGCCCCTCAGCTCAGAGCTGGCAAGATTAGACATCTTTCCTCAAGGCAGCAAGAGGGCTCTAGAGGTGACCACATCAGTGACTGGCTCCTGGCAAGTCAGCCCCTGCCACCAGTTTGTTTGACAGCTGCTGAGTCCTTTTGTGTACGTGGTTCTAGGAGCATGAGATGCTAGGGGGTAAGGCATTCTCAGTAGAAGACCAGTTAGTGGGCTAGCCTTGGCTGTGCACCAGTAGAACT
This sequence comes from Ellobius talpinus, assembly GCA_001685095.1. Taxonomy (NCBI): domain Eukaryota; kingdom Metazoa; phylum Chordata; class Mammalia; order Rodentia; family Cricetidae; genus Ellobius; species Ellobius talpinus. The sequence goes on along the minus strand of LOJH01006878.1, from coordinate 22,174 downwards.
AGGATAAAGCTCAGCCATCATCCTGTGTTTTGCAGCCAGGGCCCCATGTGTCCATTTCTGGTATTCACTGGATATCCATAGTTCTGTGCTACAAACAATGGGTCTGACATTCATATTCCTGGACACACGTTCAGCCTGATCACTTGGCCTGGCACCCCTGGCCCTCAGCTCACCTGACTCGCAAGGCTCCCAGGCTTGTGTCACAAACTACAGGATAGGAGCTAGCCTTGGGAACTAGGTCACCCTGACTGACCCACCCACACCCCTACCCAATGTATAGTATTCTTACTTGATTGATAGAGCCTAATCCCAAATATCCCCATGGGCTGCCTTGTGGCAGGTCTTCTTTCCTTCCAATGCATCCCTAATACTGGCTCCAGGCATACAGTAGGTGCTTATTAGCATGTGCTGTGTCATAATTGGATGATTCCATGTGTCCCATTGACCTATAACTTCTGTGCACCTACCTACTGTCCATTGAGGGACTGTAATGAAGAGCTTGGACCAGGATCTCCCACCTACCTGGGGAGAAGAGAGGGAAAGAAAGAATCAGAGCTTTCTCTCCAGGGAGGTCTGGAACCTTGCTTGCCTGCAGCAGATTTCCAGCTTTCTTTCATAGCTCTAGGGTGAGAACTCAGTGTGAAGATGGAAAGTCGGTTGTCAGGATGTAGGTGTGATTCCCCCCAGTTGTGTGATGGGAATAATCACTCCCTTTGTAGGCATGCACTTCCTGGGCAACTGGAGGTGAGAGCTTGGCAGAAGGCTTTGTCATCAAGGCAGGTCACTGCTTCTGTTCCTGCCCTCATTAGTAGTGTAGTCTAAAGGACAGAGGGACACCCTTTGCTGGCTGACTCCCCGCTTGTGCCACTTTCTACAGAAAAAGAAGCTTAAGCGTCAGAGGGAGGCTGAGGAGGATGAGCTGGAGATCCCACCTCAGTACCAAGGTGAGGTAGCCTTTCTTTTTGTGAGACAGTTTCCCTTCACCTGCATCAGGCTGGGGAGGTGCAGAGAGGGAGGCAGAGTCATGAAGTTGCACTCACTTGAAAACTACACAGACGCTACTCAGGACTAGGCTGGGGGACAAGCAGATGCAGGCCTGAGAGAGAACCTAAGGGCTAGGTTTGTTCATGGTAAGTCTAGCTCTTGTGGCAAGCTCCTTAGTTTAGCTCCTCCCCACCCAGCCATCCTTCCATGAGGCTTGTGAAGTGTTAGCCTCTTTTGTATGCTCCAAGATTAGAACCCTGGTCAAAGGGTTCCTCCCTAGCAGGGTGGCCCCTCTGCTTCCTGAGGTGCACCACCTGGTTTCTGCCATAAAGCTCACGGTGCATCTAGAGATCCAGAGCTATGGAGGCAATCTCTCATTCCTGTAGCCCTGTGTCCTCCAGGCCCCGTGTCATCTTAATCCTGCTGCATGGCCTGTGGTTTCTACCCTTGCGGCCAGAGCCTGGCTCCCTCATGCGCTAAGATGATATTGTGGGCAAAAAATAATTTTAATCCATGGGACAAGAAGCCTGGGCTTGGGACAACTTGCCCAGCTGTTCTTTAGCTGTGTGACCTTGTTCTGTCACAGTGCTTGAGTTCCAGTTTCTTGGAGGGCTTTTCTGGGATGCAATGCAGGATTCCACCTGTGACTTGAAGTCCAGGCTAGAAGGTGTCCCTGGGCAAGTTTCCTTGCCTCAGTTATCTCTAGTTCTCACCTGCACAGTGGGATAAATAGTTGCTTATGTACCAGAGTCAGAACAGGGTGGAGCGTGGAAAATGTCCTGTCCACAGGTAGGGGTTAGGAGTTTTGCAGGTAGATCCTGTGTAACTTTGGAGAATGAGGGTCATTTGGATCAATAGAGAGCATATGTGTTTCCAGGAGTCGCTGGGCAGTGTCTCTTCAAGGGAGCACTTTGGTCATTGCTTGCCAGGATATGGAACCAATTTCCTGGTCTTTTGTCCATCATCTTCCCAGAGGCCCTTTGAAAGGGGTACCTCCTGCCTCCCAGAGGGGGCCACTCGCTCTGCCTGACTGGTAATCTTTGTGCTTCTCTATAGCTGGAGGTTCTGGCATCCATCGCCCTGTGGCCAAGAGGGCTACACCTGGAGCTGAATACAAGGCCAAGGTGAGAGCTGTGGGCAGAGTTTGGGCCTCCTGGTACCAGGAGGAGAATGAAGGGGCAAGGAAGATCATGCCCATCATCATCCTGGTCAGAAAAGAAAAGGGGCTCTTAGGGCATGTGGCGTTTGAAGTTGGGGCCTTGTCAAATGGCCCAGAACCAGAGAAGCCTGTTGGTATCATCTGAAGGAGAAGATGAAAAGGAGAGGGAACACTAGGATAGTTACGTCAGGGACAGGGAAGGGACCCCACACTTGGGCTGACTCTGGGCTTTTGCTTTTTGTTTGTTTTTGCTTTTACTGTTTCTCTGGCTGATCAGAAAGGAAAGGGTGATGTGAAGAAGAAGGGTCGACTTGATCCCTATGCGTACATCCCACTCAACAGAACCAAGCTCAACCGCAGGTAAGGTGATGTGTGTACGTGAGTGCCCGTGCCTCTTGTGTATGCATAGTCACCATCTTGGTCCTGTTGCTCTTTACCTTACCCTTTGTTGAGGCAGTTCTTATCACTGGACCTGGAGCTCAAGACTGTCGAAATTGACAAGCTGTCAAGTCCCCAGCATCCCCTGAGACTACAGGTGCATGCCTTTATATGAGTGCTGGAGATCCCATCTTGTGTAGTAAATACTTTACCTACCAAATAGTGCTTAGCCCTGTTTTTATTTTTATATCCATTATTTTGTGTGTGTATGTGAAAGACAATTTATGTGAGTGAGTTCCCTCTTCCCACCATTTGGGTTCCAGGGATTAAACTAAGATGACAAGTCATTGGGAAAACCCCCTTATTTTTATTTTATTTATATTTATTTATATATTTATTGGAAGTTTTTGGGACAGGGTTTCTTACTCTCTTTCTTTATAACCCTGATGGTCCTGGAAGGTGATTAAGACCAGGCTGTCATCAAACCTAGAGATCTGCCTGCCTCTGCCTCCCCAGTGCATACCACTGCCCAGTTCAATTTTTTATTTCAGTATTGTTACCTTGAACTCCTGTGTGTATGTGTGAGACAGAGAGAGAGGGGGAGGGGGAGAGAGGGAGGGAGAG
>LOJH01006878.1:6604-18857 GCA_001685095.1 Ellobius talpinus | reverse complement strand
GAGGGAGGGAGGGAGGGAGAGGGGAGAGCCTGCCCACATTGCTCTTCTTGGCTTCAATCTCACCATCTAGCTGAGGCTGGTCTGGTGTGGAATATTTTAACCGTGTAATGGCGTGTTACATTTGTTTCTGCTGCTTTTGTTATTGATGTAAAGATGTGTTACATTTGATTAAATAAAACTAACCTGGGGTCAGGAGTCTGAGTCAGCAAATAGCTGAAGTGGTAGGGGGAATTAAGTGTAGTGAGCAGAAGGACACCCCTTTTTCAGGAGATGCGGGCAAGGAGCAAAGGTTAGCTGCTTGTTATTCAGCCTCTCTGAGCTAGCAGAATTTCGCCTCAACCTTTGAATCCTGAGTGCTGTAGAAGGATAGAGATTTGGGTAAAATTTTCTTTAGTGGCCATGATTGAGCCAGTGCCTGAGGAGATTCTGCCTGGCTGCAGCCCATGCAGTGGTTGCTGCTGCTGCTGTGGAATTGCAATTGCTGCTTGGGACAGCAGTTGCTTAAGGTGCAACTACTGTATTGAATGCAAAACACTATTTGGCATCCCATAGTGGTGCCAAAATGTAGTGTTTTTTGGTTTTTATTTTTTTTTAATTTTTTTTTAACTCTTTGGGGGCCTACCACCCAGCCCCCAAATGACTACTCAGAGACTTATTCTTACTTATGAATGCCCGGCCTTAGCTTGGTTTTATTTCTAGTCAGCTTTTTTTTCTTTTCTTTCTTTTTTTTTATTTTTTTTATTTTGTTTTGAGACAGGGTTTCTCTGTATAGCCCTGTCTGTCCTGGAACTCGCTGTGTAGACCAGGCTGACCTCGAACTCACAGAGTTTCACCTGCCTCTGCCTCCCAAATGCTGGGATTAAAGGCATACACCAACGCTGCCTGGCTCTAGCCAGCTTTTCTTTCTCCTCTACCTTTTCCCTCTGGGCTTTTACCTTTTTCTATTCTATATTTTTTCCTTTCCCTCTTAATCCATGCCTGGTTGTGTGACTGGATGGCTGGCCCCTGGTGGTCTTTCTCCTCCTTTTCCACTTCTGTTTATTCTCTCTACCTGGCAGCCCTGCCTATTTCTCCTCCTGCCTAGCTATTGACATGCTAGCTCTTTTTATTAGACCAATCAGCTGTTTTAGGCAGGCAAAGTAACACAGCTTTACAGAGTTAAAGAAATGCAACATAAAATACATCTTTGCATCATTAAATAGTCTACAACATAAATGAATGTAACACATCTCAACTAATATTCCACAATACTGGCCTTGAACTTGCTTTTTTTTTTAAGATTTATCGACTGGGCACTGGTGGCACACACCTTTAATCCTAGCACTCAGGAGGCAGAAGCAGGCAGATCTCTTGAGCTTGAGTCTAGGCTGGTCTATAGAGCAAGTCTTAGGACAGCCAAGGCTACCCAAAAACCCTGTTTTGAAGGGGGAAAAAAGGTTTATTTTTAATTTTATGTGTTTATGTGTGATTATGTGCACATGAGTGCAGTTGTTTGGGAAAGCCAGAAGAGGGGGTTAGGTACCCTGGAGCTAGAGTTACAGGTAGTTGTGAGCCACTAAAGGTATATGTTGGGAATTGAATCTGGGTCCTCTCTAAGAATTGAATTGCTGGAGAGATGACTCAGCGGTTACGAGCACTGCCTGCTCTTTCAAAGGTTCTGAGTTCAATTCCCAGCAACTACATGATGGCTCACAACCATCTTTAGTGAGATCTGGTGTCCTCTTGAGAAAGAGACCTGCTCAGTCATCCTCATCAACTTAGACCATGAAACCCAGTGTATGGACAAGTTCAACAGAACCACCATATACGGGTTGCCCATGCATGCTTCAGCATCGCCAAGGCATAAATTTCAGTTTTCTCAATTTCCTCTGTAACAGCATTATGTACTCTTAGTCCTTGAGCCACCTCTGTAGCCCCCGACCCTGAATTCTTGATCTTCCTTAATTAGACTCCCAAGTGCTAAGATTACAGGAGTGAGCTGCTATGCCTTGCTTGAACTACCTTTTAAAGCCCAATCATGGGGGTGGAATATTTGGCTTATTGGTTAGGAACACTTGTTGCTCTTGCAGAGGACTCAGATTCAATTCCCAGCACCCACGTGGCAGCTCACAATCATTTGGAACTCCAGTTCCAGGAAATCTGATGCCTTCTGGCCTCTGCAGGCACTAAGCACACATGTGGTATACGCACACACATGCAAGCAAAACACTCAGCACATAAAATAATTAATCTAAAAAAATAAAACCTAAGAGCTCATCAGATATTCCTCCTTTGGTACCCTTTTCCTTCTTTTGAGTTTCTCATTTTTCCTTAAATCTACATTTTCTCTTTTTTAAAGATTAATTTATCATGTATACAGTGTTCTGTCTGCATGTATGCCTGCACACCAGAAGAGGGCACCAGATTCCATTACAGATGGTTGTGAGCCATGTGGTTGTTGGGGATTGAACTCTGGACCTTTGGAAGAGCAGCCACTTAACCTAAGCTATCTCTCTTCTTAAAAATAAAATACATCATGATCTTAGGTCACGTGGAGATTCTGGAATATATGCATTCTACATAGTCACTATCTTTAGTAGTTTTGCATATTTTGCTTTTCTGCTCGTCTTGGAAAATTAGTTACTTCACTTTGGTCATTAAATGGAGTTTTTGGTATAGGTGTGGGGACCACGTGCAGTGTGTGGGAGTTCTTGCAAATGTTCCGCTCCTGGGAAATGGGTTCCAAATGGAGCTCACAGGGAGACATCTGCAGATGAGGGAAGGCTGCTTGACCTTATCTAAGTTCATTAGCGGAAGAATGGAGGGGAGGCCTCAAATCAGGGGTCTGTGCAGCAGCCAGGTCAGGGCATACACTGTCTGCCTATGTCACTCTTCCTCTGCCAGGAGTGACCATCATTTGATTTTGTTTTTCTATTGAGACCAGGTTTCCTATTCTCATTGAACTTGCCATCCTCAGCCATCCAAGAGCTGGGATTACAGGCATGCACCACCACACATCAACACTGTAAGGAGAGAGAGCTGCCTGTGCTCAGTAAGATATAGCCCTTTTGTTCTTTCTTGCAGGAAAAAGGTGAAGCTACAGGGACAGTTTAAAGGTCTGGTGAAAGCTGCGCAGCGGGGATCCCAGGTGGGACACAAACTTCGCAGAAAGGATCGCCAGTCCTGAATCCGACCCTGAATCCTTGGCGGGAGTGGAGCTGCTGTTTTCCACAGTCCAAGGCCCCTTTCCAGCCTCTCTGCTGTTTAACACCAACTCCAGGTGTGAGCCTTGAAAAACCTGAACAGAGAAGGACTCATTGGAACCAGGACTCCATTCCTAGAGAGATACATAGGATTTTGAAAAGTCCAAATGTCCTTAGAAACATTCTCCAATCTGGGGGGTGGAACCATGTGACATTGCTACCTCTGAGAAGCCCCTAGGAGATGCTCTGCTTTCTGCCCAAAGTGGCCTTGAGGTCCACAGAGTGGTGGCCACAATCCACCCGTGTAAGATCTTCTGTAACCAGACATAGAATAAATGTGCATGGCCACGCATCAGCCCTGAGAACAGTGTCATCTCTGCCCCTCCAAGGTTAAGAACAGCACCTGATCCCTGGCCATACAGAGTGGTGACTTGACCCCTTCCTATCCAACTCCCAGCGGTCTGACCCAGTGTTCACATGTGTCAGCAGGGCTTCCTGCAGCCAAAAAGTGGCGTAAGGACTTAGAAGGGGTAGTGAATGCTCTATGGCTGGTCTCTGGATCACAGGGTTGAGCACCAGGGACCTAGAACAGGAGGCAATGGCTGACAGCATCTTCAGCTGCCCCTATTTCTAAGCCTGTATCAGCATCTCTAACCATCGATTCAACAGAGTTACTGAGCTCTTGCTGGCTTCAACAGTTATTGAGGGAACAAGCCAGGAACCAAAAGCAGAAAACATAGAGGAATGCTGCTTGCTTGTTTTCTCAGCTTTTTTTCTTATACCTTCCAGAAATATCGTGCCCAGGGCTGGGCCTGATGTGGGTGTCTTTTCCCATATCAGTCAATAATTGAGAAAATGCCTCCACAGAATGCAGACTGTTCTGATGGAAATGTCTTCTTACTTGAGGTTCCCTCCTCCTGCAGATGACTCTAGTTGTGTCAAGTAGACAAAAATCTAACCAGCACACCTGTCTTCCGCTTATTCTTTCTCCTAGATCTAGTTGTGCAGTATGATTCCCACTGGGCCTTCTAAGTGCTGCTAAAGTCACATGGCCCATCAGCCCAGAATTTATTTTGGGTGTGTTTTCCAGTAGACAGCCAGAAGCAGAGGGCCCTAGGCTATCTCCGTACCCTGGCTTATAGAATCTGCCTTGTCTTGAGTAGTGCACTCTGACTCATATCTTTTCTTGTGAGATAACACCAACATACACATTCTTCCCCTCTTCACTGCTTCCACCTCTCTGAATTTCTCTACGTAGCCCTGGCTATCCTAGACCAGGCTGGCCTTGAACTCACAGAGAAGATTCTGCCTCTGTCTCCCCGAATGCTGGGATTAAAGTTGTGCCCCACCACTACCCAGCTACAACATGCACATTCTTAAGTAGTTTCTGTTTTGGTTTTTAGCAAAATTGATGCTTCTGGTACAATTTTTGGTAGCCTGTCTTAACACTGTTCCTTTCATTCTCCCAGATTTCTGATCTAGTGTTTGCCAAGCTAGAGCATTTTCACCCATGACCTTGGGCTAAAAATCTGAGGGGAGCCATAGTTTGCCAAGAGGGTGGCACTGTTTACATGCCTTGCTTACAAATCTAGAATGGGATATCAAGCTAGAAAGGTAGCCAAAAGGATTTACAAAGGTTCTCAATCATGACCCCCATTATCACCACTCACTATCACATTAATCTCAGCCCAGGCCTTTCCTGGCCCCTCCTCTCTCAGGAAATGGAACCACATGCATTAGGAAGCCTCGTGTAAAGGAGGGATGGATCTGAGCCAATCACCCAGTATTGATGTCTTTACAAAGAAGGCTGAAGCCAGCCTGCTTATTATAGCATGTCTTCCAAGAAGCGTTCTTCCTTTCGAGGAGGGTGGGGAAGGTGGCCTGGGAAGGCTGGTAATAATGAAGTGCTGAACTCTGTTCTTGGCGAGGTAGAGTTCAGGTTTGGCTCCCCACCAACCCCACCCTGTCTCAGTCCCCAGGCAAGCGTTAATCTTCTTGCCTCAGGTGCCTGAGAGATGTCAGGGAAGGCTGTGCTGTTTTATTTCCACAGGGAGCATGTGCATCAGGACCACAGCAGCATAGCCCCCACACAGGATCCATTCCATCACAGGGCTAGTCGAAAAGTTGTGAGCTTCCTTCAAGATCCACATTTACAACTGAGCTTGTTAGCTTTTCGTTAAGTCGGAATCTGAGTTGTTTCCGGTTTTCTCTTCTGATCCCTCTTCCATTCAGTCACAGAAACTGAAGGAAAATTCATACCCACCTTATCACATACTTCCTGCAGCTGGTGTGCCTGCGCATTGGGCGTCATGTAAGTCTAATTAAGTGACTGAGCTGTCTGGATGAGGAAGAGTCAGGTTAGGCCACCCTTCCCCCACCCTGATTTTCTTTCTCAGGATTGTGGCCAAGGCTTGGTAGTGACTGTCCTAGTTCAGTGCCTGTAGAAGCTGTTCACACTAGCTTCACGCCTTGTTCCAGTCTTCAGCATGAGAAACTGTTCCTGATATTCTAGTAGCCGCTCTCCTGAGTCCTTTCCCCATTGTTTTTCTTGGTCTGTTCCTTCAGGAAGTAATCCAAATTAAAACAAAGTAACATAGCTTTTGACTTAAATTTTGAAGTCAAGGTATTTTTAAAATATATAGGTTGGTTTAGTAGCTTTTATAATTAAATGTTTATTAGTAGTTACTATTTGCTCATTAACAGTCAAAAAACTGAAGACAACAATGAAATAGAATCCAAACTCTATATTTTCCATCTTTTCATGGCTTATAATTTTTTATTGCTCTATTTTTAAGGACTTTATTTTAAAACTGTTTTTTTAATCTATGACTGCATAACTCTTTTTCTTCTCTTTCCTGAGCCTATATATATTCTTAAAAACGCTGTAACCTGTTTAGAGGTTTTTTCTTTCATCTGAATCTGTCCTTACTGTATATCTATAACCTTCTCTGTCTGCATGAGCAAAAACACCTTAAACCCGCCACACAGCAGCTGCTAAGTAATGACACATCTCTGTACCACGACCTGCATGAGAGACAACTAGGAAGCTGTTTCTGTGTTCTAGAACCTCCCCCCCTTTTTTAATGCTTTCTCAGGCATTAAATGGATATATGTGCCCCATGTTGGGCCACCATATTTCCTGTTCTGCCCACCAGGTCACAAATAAACAAACAGAAGCTTATATTAATTATAAAATACTTGGTCAATAGCTCAGGCTTATTATTTACTAGTTCTTGCATTTAAATGAACCCATTCCTATTAATCTATGTGTTGCCATGTGATTTATGTATATGAGTATTCTGCCTGCATGTGTATATATGTGCACTATATATGTGCCTGGTCCGCATGGAGGTCAGAAGCTTTAGCTCCAACGAAACCATTTTTAAATATAAGCACATTATACATTTACATTTGACTATTTAGCAAAGTTTTTGCCTAACCTGAGTATTTCAGATTATTTCAGTGACACAGTTTAGAACATCTGCCCAGTGGACGAAGCTTAGTTTATTTATAAAGGCTTTTGGAGCCCTTAAGTACGCTGCTCATTGCTTACACAGGAATTTAAAGCCACCACTGGATGCTAGATTGTACATAATATTTAGAAAATGACATGATGAATACTCTTTGTTCTATTTTTGATATACATTATTATGATCGGATAGATGACTGTACTCCAGAAAATAACCCTGATTTGGGACAATGTAAGCTGGTTTGCCATTTCCTGAAATTATGCTTAATGTAGCTTCTGTCATTAGAAACACTTACCAAGCTGTTAGCTGACAGCAAGTTATTGAAGGCCATGACTGCACAGCAGAAGTTTGGTTCCTCCCACCTCTCCCAATGATTGCCATGGAATCAGTGGCTCCTCTCCAACACCAAGTACTCTTAGCCTCTACCATATATTCAGCCCCCTTTTTTGCTTTGTTTGTTGAGAAAGTCTTACTGTGTAGTACTGGCTAGCCTGGAATATGTGGCTCAGGCTGTCCTTGAACTAGGGATCCTGTTTGTTTCCTGTAGGCTGGGATTAAAGGTGTGCATCACCATACCCCAGCAGTGGGGTCTGTTGGTTTTTCTCTTCTATGGGGTCTCATGTAGCCCAGGCTGGCCTTGAATTTGGTGCATACCTAAGGATGGCCTGGGATTTCTAATCCTCTTGCCTAGGATTATTATGTATGCACCACTAGAGCTGGTTTATGTGGTGCTAGGGATTGACCAAAGGATTTATGCATGCTAGACAAGCTCTGTCAACTGAACTACATCCCCAACTCTCTAAACAGGATTGCAAGATGTGGTCAGTCATCAGTGAAGTCGTAAAGAATATATAGCGTGGCGGTTTGAGTAAGAATAGCCCCATAGGGTCATATATTTGAATGCTTAGGGAATAACACATTTGAAAGGATTAGGAGGTGTGACCTTGTTGGAGGAAGTGTGTCACTGAAGGTGGGCTTTGAGGTTTCAAAAACTCATGCCAGGCCCAGTGTCTCTCCCTTCTGCCTGTGGATCTGGATGTAGAACTCTCAACTTCTCCAGCACCGTGTCTGCCTGTGTGCCACCATGCTCTCTATCAGGACAATAATGGACAAAACCTCTGAAATGGTAAGCAAGCCCCAATTAAATGCTTTCTTTTATAAGAGTTGCTGTAGTGGGCGGTGGTGGCACACACCTTTAATCCCAGCATGTGGGAGGCAGAGGCAGGAGGATCTCTGTATGAGGTGAGTTACAGGACAGGCTCCAAAGCTACACAGAGAAACACTGTCTCCAGGGAAAAAAAATTACTTAGGGCTGGAGAGATGGCTCAGTGGTTAAGAGCTCTGGCTACTCTTCCAGAGGACCTGGGTTCAATTCCTGGTACCCACATAGTAGCTCACAAATGTTTGTAACTCTAGTTCCAGGAGATTTGATGCCCTCACACTGACATTCATGCAGGCCAAAAAACAGTGTACATAAAATAAAAAGTTGCTGTAGGCCCTAGGCCCGGCGGTGGTGGTGCACACCTTTAATCCCAGCACCCAGGAGGGTAGAGGCAGGCCGACTCTGTGAGGTGAGTTTGAGGCCAGCCTGGTCTACAAAGTGAGTTCCAGGACAGCCAGAGCTGTTACACAGAGAAATGTTATCTCGAAAAACAAAATAACAAGTGTTGCTTTGTGTTTTTTGTTTTGGTGCCTCTCCACAGCAATAGAACACTCACTAAGACATCTATGTAGGTTGAACATGGTGGCACGTGCCTTTAATCCCATCACTCTGGAGGCAGAGGCAAGCTGATTTCTGTGAATTTGAAGTAAGCATAGGATACTTAGTGGGACCAGTCTCCCTCCCCGCCCCCACAAAAAACAAACAAACAAAAAAGAGTAGCTTGATGTGAAATGCTCATACCAGAGCTGGGTTGTGAGGTCAGCTCTGCAAGTCTCAAATCAGAACTAAGCAGATTCAAGAGAAAACCTTGGGCTCAGGAGCAAGTCTAGTCAAAAGTGTAATTATTAATTTGTAATGAGAGATGTAACTCATGATACAATGATTGGCCAGAACATACTCTGCTTTGCATTAAGTCAAAATCAGAGCTTAAATCAACTATGAAACAGGGAGACAGGGAACCCTCTGAATGATACATTGATAATGTCCTTGTGATAGGACACACCTGCAGATGGTGGCCCATTCCTCCCCTAGTAGCCTGCTGGGGCCCAACACCTCTGAGAACAAGCAGGAAAGATCACTCTCTTGTGTCAACCAGACTGAGTCTGTTCCCTGCCACCACAAAGGGTTTGAGATTTAATTAGGCTCTGGCTCCCTCACACATGGCATGCCTGGATCAAATTTCTAAGCCCAGCTCTTCTGGCTTTTGCAGCGGAGACAGTCTGTTCCTTCTAGGGCCTGTGACAGATAACACTAGGGTGATGTCCAGAGGGCAGCTCAGGTTTTTAGATTTCGTTAATGTTACTCTGAAGACCCGCAGGTACCCTCTAAACCTAATGGTTGAATGTCACCATTCCAAAGAGCATGCGAAGCCCAGCCATCAGGCGGTGGGTGTGTGAATGGATCCAGAAGTGACCTGTGCTGTCTTCATAGCTCCTCTGCAGGTTGTATGAGCCTTTGAAGCCTTGCTCTTAGCCAGAATTGGTACGACAGAGCTTCCAGACTTGAGGCCATGCAGCAAGTTGGCTCCTAAAATGACAAGCATGGTTATCAGCCTGAGCAGATTGTAAACAGCATGTATGTTGATTACATCGTTGTACAATAATTCTTAAGTAAACATGCCCTCTTAATCATTCCAACTGCAAGTTCTGCTCCTTACGAGGAGGTGGGGCCCACCCAAAGCCAATACTGTAGTCAGCAAGTGGCAGCTAGTATTCTGAAGGTAATTCCCTGCCAACATGGACTGTCACATGGGCCACGTGTGTTTCCTGCCTTAGCACTTTGTGTAGGGCCCTTCATGCACAACCAGACACACCTGGTCCTTGGGGGTGTGGTCATCAGCAACGCAGCCCAGGTCGGTACGGCACACACCCTCCATCTCTGAGTCCTCTAGCCGGTTGCATTCTGAGTGGTTTATGGTTCCCACCTAGCAGTTGACCTCACCCCCACCCTTCGCAAATACTACCCTATACCACCAAAGTCTGGGTAGACTCATGGCTTGAGAACTTTGTGGCCAGGCCTAGGAAGTGCAAGTTCACACACACACATACCCCAAACTGCTACATTTAGCCCTGGAAAGAATATGTTGGTGCCAAGAAGTTTGGCTGTGAATTCGCAAAAGCCTCCTAAGGTTGCTACATCATGGTCTGTTCTTCCTCAGAGACACCTTGGGGCCTCTTTACTCATCAAATGCGTCTCTGGGACAAGAACCAATTACAGAACTGGTTCAGGTGAGGAGGGTGGAGTAGGGTCAGAGCTGACTTGGCTGAGGTGAAGGGCAGGGTGAGCCAGCCAAGGGCAGGACTGAGTGTTCTTTTCTCCTCCACCTTCTGGGAGGCAGACTGGTTTGACCTGCCTGCAAGCCTTTCTTCCCATCACTTTCTTCTCTCATGCTTCCTGCTTTTCCTCCCTCCCATTTGGAGGCAGTGGGGCCATACTAAGTTATGCAGGCCAGGTCCTTGCTGTCACAGAGTTGTTGGGGCTGGAGAGATGGCTTAGGGGTTAAGAGCAATGTCGCAGAGGTTCAATTCCTAACACCCACATGTCGGCTCACACCACCTATAACTGTAGTCCCACAGGATCTGATGCCCTTTTCAGGCGTGCAGATGTACGTGCAGACGAAACACCCAAATACATAAATATTTTTTTAAAAAAAAGTTGATGGGGTGAGGCAGAACAATGAAAAGGGCTGGAGAGATTTAGAGCACTTGTTGCTCTTGCAGAGGACCTGGGTTCAAGTCCCAGCACCCACATGGTAACTCATAGTCATTCATAATTCCAGGTCATTAGTGTCCAACACCCACTTACGACCTGGCATGCACATGGTGCACAGAGAGAGAAAGAAAGGAAGAAAGAAATGGGCAGAGACATGTCTCAGAACACTGGCTCTCTCCCAGAGGATTCATGTTTGGTTCCTAGCACCCACATGGCAGCCTACAACTATCTGTAATGCCAACTGCCTTCTGGCCTCTTAGGGCAACAGCAACAGTCGCCAACATGCTGAAGGTGAAGAGGGTTTAGTGTCCAGCCTTCCCAGGTAGCTAAGACTAAGGATAGCAAACTAGTGACCTGTCTCCAAGTTCCTTCTGCCCTCAGGCTCTGTGTGTTCCTTAGAGTGTATGTTGGGGTATGGGTGTGATTGGGGGGTAGATAGTTCTACTTTGGGGTCTTGTGGCTACAGGCAAAGGAGAGGAGAAAGAATGACTCAGACTGAAGAATAAGCGTGCGAGCCCTTGAACCAGTGAACGGTTACTTTTCCAGTAACTGATGAAGAGGGAGTGATCACTTCTGGAGAGTGCTTCCTCATTTTACGCCATCCTCCTCACAGCAGCCATTGATTTTTATTTTTCTTTTTTCTGTTTTGGGTTTTCCAGACAAGGTTTCTTTTTGTAGCCCTGACTATCCTGGAAATTGCTCTGTAGACCAGGCTGGCCTCGAACTAAAGATCTGCCTGCCTCTGCCTCCTGAGTGCTGGGATTAAAGTCCTGTATTACCACTGCCTGGAAGCCAATGATCTTTCAAAATAAGAAAGTAGCAGATTGGATGAGGACAGTGTCTTGTGTGCCTGCCCCCATTTAAAGTGGGGATAATCCTGTAGGAACGGCCACCAGCATCTGCAGGGTGCAGCAGTCTGGAGGCTCATGTCTGGTGGGGGATGAGGGGGGAGTTAACAAAATAGGGGTGGGGTAGACAGGCAGTTGTGGCTCATGATTTAATCTCAGCTAATTTCATCATTTTTAAAAGCATTGTGTGTGGTGGTGGTGGTGGCGATCACCTTTAATTCCAGCACTCAAGAGGCAGAAGCAGGTGGATCTCTGAGTTCAAGGCCAGCCTGGTCTACAGAGCTCCAGAACAGCTGGGGCTACACAGAGAAACCCTGTCTCAAAAAAACCCCTAAAAACAACAACAACAAAACACTTCATAAAAATAATAAGTATGAAACAGGATAGTGAGATTTTACCTGAGGGATGCTGAGAAGAAAACAGGACCCAGGAGATGAACTCCGCAGAAACAGACCTTTGACCTGAGAGGTGCTAGATAGGAAGGATCAGTTCTGAGAGTGAAAAAGTCCTTACTCCCTTGTGTATGGCAGAAACAGACCCTCTGTGGAGGATAACAACAGCGTTCTGGTCCCAAGTTGAAAATAAACTGTCAAATATCCACATTAGAGTCCAGTTAAAGACAGTGAAGCATAGCTGGGTGCGGTGTCTCATTCTTTAATCCCATCACTTGAGGCAAAGGCAAGTAGATCTGAGTTCGAGGCCAGCCTGGTCTACAAAGTAAGTTTCAAGACAGCCAGGGCCACACAGAGAAACCCTGTCTTAAAAACAAAAGAACAAACAAATTCTACATAAAGAAACTGTCTTAAAAAAATCATTTAAAGAAAATGTTTTGGGGGCTGGAGAGATGGCTCAGAGGTTAAGAGCACTGGCTGCTCTTCC
>LOJH01006877.1:0-31798 GCA_001685095.1 Ellobius talpinus | reverse complement strand
TGACCCATTGATGCTTCAGGTGAACATTGTTTAATTTCCATGTGTTTGTGGGCTATCTGGAATTAGTATTGCTGTTGAATTTTAGTTTTAAGCCATGTGATCTGATAAGATACGTGGGGTTATTCCATTTTTTGTATCTGTTGAGGTTTGTTTTGTTACTGAGCATGTGGTCAGTTTTTGAGAAGGTTCTGTGAGGTGCTGAGAAGAAAGTATATTCTTTTATGTTTGGATGTCTGTTAAGTCCATTTGAGTCATAACATCTGTTAGATCCCTTATTTCAACTAATTTCTTGTATGACTGACCTGTCCAGTGATGAGAGTGGAGTGTTGAAGTCTCCCACTATTAGTGTGTGTGGTTTAACGTATGATTTAAGCTTTAGAAGTGTTTCTTTTACATGTGAGGGTGCCCTTGTATTTGAGGCATAGATGTTAAGGCTTTGATCTTCTCCCTCGGAGGTCCCAGACTCGGATGTGCCAGAACCCGCAGAGGACCTGGCTCAGGCCTACTCCCTCAGAGGTCCCAAACTCAAGCCCGGACTGCAGAGGTTTCTGGTTCCTGCCCACTCCCTCAAAGGTCCCAGATGATAGCCTCACTTTTCCCCCTTCTGCACCCTCCCTCTTTCCTTTCCAAACTGGAAGTATCTAACTGTTAAATTTGCTTCTGCCTGATCTTCAGTCCGATCTGTCATCATTTTCATCTCTTGATGTTAGTTTTAATGAGGAAATAAAGGTGACTAGGTCTACCCCCTGTGATGTGGGAATCACTAGTGAACTTTACTTGATAGATGCATAGTTCTTTAGAAATTTTGTCCTTATAAACCATAGTTAAATAAATTAGACATTATGGGGAAAGGTACTAGAAAATTCTGAATCAGAAGGAAACCCTCTGTAGGTCTTCAGACCAAGAAGGAGTCCTTAAAAAAAAGTCTCTGAAGAGAAGAAAAGGAGAGAGCTCCATAAACCATGTTCAAGGAAGATCTTAGAATATCGTACTTCCTGAGGAAGCAACAGGGTCTTCACAGAGTGATGTACATCAAATGACCATGGCAAGCCAGGTACTGGTATTTGAGATTTAACTGCACCCTTCTTCAAACTCCTAATAAAGACAAGCTCTAAAAACAGAACATTAGAAATAAATCATTTGGAGAATGCACACACAGCTTCTAGTGCACAGAAAGGCTCTCAGGGTGTGGCAAGAACAAGTGTGTGTGATGGGAAGGGAATGAATGACCTTGGACAGGCTGATGAGATGCAGTTTCCCTTTTCTGATGGAGATGCAGAATGGAGTGGTGTTACCCTGTGAGGTTAAAGAGCAAATGGGGATTTTTTTAAGGCAATCATTAGAGGTACCTGGAGAGGGAGAAGCAGAAGGCACAATTTATCAAGAAGGTTGGACAAAGAATGAAGATCTGGGTCAAGTCAATGGCAGACTACAAAACCTTGAAGGATTCATCCAACGAGAGGTAGTGATCTTCTGCAGTGCTCTCCAAAGCAATAGAGAGCACTGGGGAGAGGAGAGAGAGTCTTCATTTGGTGACAGGAAAAATTTCAGCCAAGTCAAGATTTCCTTTTGCCCTTCAAGTATAGACAAAGACAAGTGATCACCAGCAAAGGCTGTCAAAGTATTTGCAGACATATTTCTTACTAAGGAAAACATTTGTCCAGGCAGGCTGAAATCAACTATTCTAAGAAATCACATACAAGAAAACTGGACAGTCTAAGGTAGGATGACACCAAATTCCATACTTTCAGCTCCCTTTATCCTACAACTTTTCCTTTACCTCCTCCTTCCAAGATTCTAAATGCCTTTCACAATTAATATCCACTTGAAACATACTGTGTTAGTAACATTATAAAGTACATCCTTTTCCAAGAATTATTTTAGTCTTTAATCATTCGTATGCCTATGTGTCTGTGTGTGGCCGTAAGCACATGAGTGCATGTGCCTGCAAAGGCCATTACATTCTCCAACTCTGGAATTACAGGCAGCCTAATGTGGATGCTGGGAGTCCAAGTCAGGTCCTCTGCAAGAGCAGGACACCCTTAACCCTCCAGCTGTTTCTCTTACCCTTGTGTTTTGAACTATTATGTTTCTAGCCATGAAATAAGAGTGTGAGTTTTGTTTTAGGAATCAAAGGAAGGAACTATTTCAAAAGAAGTAAGGAACCTTTTTCTTGGCTCCTCGGTTCTTTTTTGATATCCTAGCAGTCCATTACTGTGTGTTGCCTTTATGCATACAACATAACAAGATAAGCCTCACAACAGCTATGTACTAATTCCTTGCTCATTCCTACCAGAGTGTGTGTCTATGCGATGTATGGATAGCTTCTATAACAAGTGAAGTTTATAGCTCATTCAAGGCACTCCTCTAAGTAATTCAGATTCACCAGCAAACTGAAGCCTCATGACAAGTCAGCGTTATTTTTATTCCACCTTACAAACGAGGGAAACAAGGCAGAGAGAAGCTTGATACCACACCCAAGGCCAGGCTAGAGTGTAGAAAAGGGAGAGTTAGAGACCAGACAGTCTGGCTGCAGTACCTCAGTCTCAATCAATGCTATTACTGCCTCAGGGGCAGTGGGGACATTTTTCAAGTATCGAGTGACCACACACGAACAGAAAAAGCTAAAAACTGTAAAATCAAGACAACACATGAGCTTGATCTGACAAGGGATGGAAAACAAGTTACAGGCTTCCCCTGGGTTCAGCACGGAGCAATAGTAGCTGGGGATTAGGCAATGATGTGCGCAACTTCAGAGTTCCCTCTGGGGCGTTATTTAAACTTCTCTGGTAGGTCTTCTGCCCAGCTTCCTGAGGATTCTTTTCCTGTTTTGCACCATTCTTTTCTGGTGTTTTATTTTAAATCTTTTGTGCCCTCTAAAATAGGGGTTTTTGTTTTTGTCTTTGTTTTTTATTTTTTTAGCTCAAAATTAGATTATGTTTTGAAACAGATTGCATGATAAAGCAGAGGGAGTCCAAGTTCAGAACTACTGACAAGCTACAGGGAACTCTAATGGTGAGAAAGACAATTCAACAGAGCTCCAAGTCCCCTTATTTTATGATTGTGTCCTCCACATAAATAGTATGAAATATTTTAAACAAGAACATCAATTAAATTAAATTTGGCATTTTATATGTAATACGTAAAAACTAATATTAATTATAAATGGTTATTATCATCTGGTACATATTGGTTTGGATTGGTATACTTTTGTAATTCACTCTGACAAATACATCAATGACAGTCTTAAAATACTCATCTAATATGCTCTTGTTCTTTGGCATGTATTATGTATTTTTCCTCATTTCTATAAAATCACTACGAAAATAAATACATAAACCATCATCCAATTACTGTTATATTCTAAAAATCTTTGGCATTTTCTTCTGATCTTATTTGATTTTGTATAAAGTAACCTCAATTACACACTAATAAATAGCATAGAATTTATAGTCCTATAACAAATTAATTCATCTTGAAGGAAACCAGAATTCTGCCTTTTAAAAAGAAGTAAACCATGAACTATGAAAAAAATGGGAAATAAAAATAGGAAAGTAATTTCATTTTCTTTGAAATCACATTTGGATAAAATGTCATTTCTCTAGTACTATTTTTAAAGCCCCCCTCACTTTCCCTTTCTGTTTTTTAGCTTGAGGTGAGGTTGCCCAGGCTGAGCTGGAATCCACTGTCTTCTACCTCTGCCTCCTGGGATTGCAGGCATTTACCACCACACCTGTCCCTTTAGCCTTTTTCAATTTCTAAAAGTCAGCTTGGTGTGTGTGTCTGTGTGTGTTTGTATATATGTGTGTTTATGTGTGTGTATATGTATGTGTGTATGTGTGTGTATATGTATATGTGTATTGTGTATGTATGTGTGTGTATGTGTGTGTTTTTCCTGGACCATGCTGATCCGTACACCTACATAATTCCTAAAAGTGGAGAATTAGGAAAAATTCTGTAACAAAACTTAGAAAAAGTCATTCTTACATCTGTTTCTTTTGAGTCTCATGTTCCTGATGACTTTTTCCTTCTGCAGTGATTGCCAGTTTGGAGTGTCTCCACATTCTCCCTGACTCACAGTATATTTACCGTGTTCTCCTCAGGAAGAAGTATACAGAGCAGTTTCCTCATGGACTAGAAAATAGAAGCACAGAAGCACGAGAAGGGACAGCAGCTCTCTGTTTAAGCCATTCAAAAAGGATGGGGCTTGAATCATATTAACTGAAACCCATTTTTCCTACCAAATATTTCTAAATTAATGGAAGTGTTTGAAAGTTGGGGAATTCAATCTTGGTTTCAGAGATTGTGCTGGACATAAATTTAAAATGCTTTTAAAGCTGAACCTGGTGGCACAAGCCTGTAATCCTAGCTATTCCAAACCCTGAGACCCGTATCAATATGGGGAAAAGAGAAAAGGTTTGGGTTAGAACTCGGTAGTAGAGCCCTGGCCTAATAAGTTACAAGACCCTGTGTTTAAGCCCTGATACTGAAAAAGAAATATAAGGGGGGGGTGATTGTTGTGGAATAATCTTTTTTGTGCATTGTGAAGATTTATCACTCTGATTCGTTTAATAAAAAGTCTGAATGACCAATAGCTAGGTGGGAATTCCAGGCACAGGATGGTGGGAAGCAGAGTAGAATCACAAGGAGATGCAGAGGAAGCTTGATCAGTAGATGAGGTAACAAAGCCCAGAGTCACATGGCAGTGCGTAAATTAATAGAAATGGCTTAGTTTAAGTTATAAGAGCTAGTTAGAAACTAGCCTAAGCTATCGGCTAAGCTTTCATAATTCATAATAAATCTTCATGTCGTGATTTGGTAGCTGGCTGGTGGGAGAGAGAAAGACTTGCTACAAACAATAGTGAATAAAACTCTGTCAATGGCAAGAAGGCGTGTTAGGAATGCTGCTGACATTTGCTTTTCTTTCTGTTCCTGTGATAAATACTATGACCAACAGCAACTTGGCTTACAGGGAGGGAAGCCAAGGCAGAAACCTGGAGACTGGAGCAAAGCAGAGACGGCAGAGCACAGCTTCTTACTGGGTTCCTTCAGACTCACGTTCAGCTACCTTTCCTATGTAGTTCAGGCCTATCGGCTCAGGGATGTCATTCCCCACAAGGAGCGGGACCCTTGAATGTTGGAGACATCAATGTGCAATCAAGACAATGCCCCACAGATATGTTCATGGGTCAGTTCCATGGGGGAAGTTCCTTAGTTGAAGTTCCTTCTTTCCAGATGTGTCAAGCTGGCAATTGAAGTTGACTCTAAGGACGTCCCAATCCTAAGTTTACTCTATGTACTGAAATGATACAGTTTGCAAGTGTTGATATTTAAGTATTGGCATCTGTGTGGGCTTCCATGCCACAAAAATCACTAACATGACATTTAGGGATAATGTAGAAGAAAATGTAAGTACTCCTTGAATTCTAGAACCTTTATGCTAGGCTTTACGCTACTCTCATGAAAATGAATATTAAAGAACCAAAGTCAAAGGGAAAAAGAACCAAAAGAGAGATGGTGTTTTCCATGAAACTAATAAAAATAAAAATAAAAAACAAATGAACAAAAAACTCCACAGAAATGAAGGTCAGAATGATAGGAACAGGTCACACCCTAAATACATTTCTTCTTTGAGACAGAATTCTGTTGCCGCACAGGTCAGGTTTGTAATTTTGTTAGGTAGCTCTGTTCATTAAGCTAAAGTAAATACATACTGAGCTAAAATGGCATGAAGTGTCAAAGATCAAGTTTCAGCTCACCAAGTGAGGAAAAAAGTTGACTTTCTTCTATGCCTCACGGTAACCTCATGCATCTCAGGAGGACCTTGAGGGCTCATCCTCCTGTGGTGTCCACATCTCTTCCCAAAGACAGCAAGGCTGCAGTCTCCTGGTAAAGCATCTCTATGTACCCCACCATTCCCCTTGGCTGCAGTCTGCTAGTTAAGCATCTCTCCATACCCCACCATTCCCCTTGGCTGCAGTCTGCTGGTAAAGCATCTCTCCATACCCCACCATTCCCCTTGGCTGCAGTCTGCTGGTAAAGCATCTCTCCATACCTCACCATTCCCCTTGGCTGCAGTCTGCTGGTGAAGCATCTCTCCATACCCCACCATTCCCCTTGGCTGCTCTGCCACCCACGTGGACCCTGCCTGCTGCTCCTTCATCATCCAACACTCTTCCTGCAGGCCCCAACCAAGTCTTTCTGTCATCCAATGCTCTCTATTCCCCTTAGTTTATTTTCACTTTATTATATTTACATATTTTGTACCTTTTAATCATCTCATCATTTAGTATTGCACCTGGCACATGAGAATCATGCAGCCTTCCTTGACAATGAAGTGACCATAGAACTTCACAGAGCCAGATTTTACTGGTCTAATTCCTGCCTGGTACAGCTACTGTTCAAAGGGCTGTTTTGAAACAATTAAAATCTTACACACTGGTTGGGTAGGCAGCAAGATATAGAGGGTTTTATTCTAGATTTATAAAAATTTAAAATAATTTTAAAGAGAGGAGAGAACACAAGTCTTTTACCTCAAAGTTAAGGGGAAAAGATGGTATAGCTCTGATGGCATGAACCATCCTGACTGGTGATTTGGGCTGGTGTAGGATGGGCAGAGCCCAGATAAGGTATGTTTATTCAAGTGTGGATAGTTCTGATGGAGCAGAAAGGGATGTTGTAAAATTTCCTTATTTCTAACTCAGGAATTCAAGAATTATTATTTGCATGTGGTGAAAGTTAGCTATCAAAACATGTGATACTAAGAAAGCAGTCACATACACAAAGCGCTCTTTGTGTACACAGACTTACAGTGTGTGTGGTGTGTACATGTGCGTGCATGTATGTGCACGTGTGTTCATCTCGGTGCCCCTATGTAGGTGGATACAAATGTGTGTGGAAGCCCGAGGATAACCTCAGGTATTATTCCTCAGTCTGGGTATAGTTTTTGTAATTTTGAAAAATGGGGTCTCTTCTTTACTGGGGACTCTCCAAGTCAGCTAGGCTGGTTGGCCAGTGAGACACAGGTATCCACTTCTCCCCACTTCTCTCCAGCACTGGAATTAAAAGCACACACCATCACATGCAGCTTTTTTCATGTGGGTTTGAGTTCAAATTTTCATGTGCTTCACTGACTTCTTGAATGAGCTTTCTCTCCAGACCCAATATGACACTGTGTGTGATCATACATACATTACATATATGTGTATATATGTATATGTATGTGTTCAAATGAATGCTCCTCATGGTTGTAATACAAAATTAATAATCTGGCACCTTGAAATAGAGCATAGATTTGATAACATAAAGAAATGTAAGGTAACAATTCTAGCATTACTTTTGCATCTATCAGATTCTCATAACGAAATATAGATTTGTTTTCTCAAACACACTTCTATTACATATCAAACAAACAAACAAAAAATTAACAGTAGATATGGTGTATGTGTTTTGTTCATGCTTACTGTCTGTGGGGCAAGTATGGCAGCCTGCCAGAAATCCTAGGGCAAACTGGTCAGCTACATGGATGGTCTGTGGGTACAAATGAATGACCATAACACAACATATAAGGTGATAAGCAATTAAGAAACACACCGATCCCAACACCAACCACTTACACCCTACATGAACACGTATATGCACATAAACATACACATACACATTATACATTAAGCCACTCGTGTAGCTGTGATCAGACATCACTCCACTCAGTCATATTCCATAGAGACTATCTATGTCTAAAAGTAATATAGCTGGAATCCCTGATACCAGAATCTGACTCCTTTATAAAAGGCAGATAAAGAATATGTCAATGTAAAAGGAACAGACTTAGAAATGGAAGAAGACTAGAACAGTTGCATTCCCCCGTAACCATCTGTGTCATTCTCAAGGTTTAGAGAATTCTGTGAACAGCCAGTCATGCATGCGGCTTTGTCACACTTCTCCCTGTCCCCCACGCCAGACACGCACACACGCCCTGTTTGCCCTGTAAGCTTGATCTTACAAAACCCTTTAGCTCAGATCTGGTTTGCGGATGTCATGTGGGTTTTACTGTGATGGTGGAAAAAACAACAACAATCACAGGGGAACAACTGGATGTATTGTGAATTGCAACCCTGTTTACACTTCTACTTTGACCCTAACTGTTTGTTTAACAAAGCACCTCTCCATTTGAATTTCCACACTTGTGTACATATCATAAGCATCTTGGGTTTCATGGGAGCCTGGCCAGCACTTGTTTGCATTGACATGCCTACTAAGGGTATAAACTCTCACATTATAATTATCCTTCACAAACAAATGCAACCAACTCATATTCATAAGCTTTCCAATTAACACTTCCTCCTTTATTTCTCAAAGACTTACCCCTCCTACTGCTTTAGGTGGCCAGTACTGTGATTCTATGCATCAGAGAGGTTTATTTGCCTCGTCTGTAGCATGCCAACACAGCCATCGTACAATACTACAGAGTTTTTTCTTGATCACAATGCAGTTTGTCTCATTTACTCTTTCATTTATTTTTCTCATGGATGGATTTAGAAGATTTAGAATTCACTTTAAGGCTTGGCATATTCTTTCACTTTTCAGTTTCTCTACTGAATCCAGTGTGAAACCAGAGGACCACACCTGATACTACACCTCTCTGTTATCTCTGCCCTGCAGGCTCCTTGTGCGCAAACTCTGCAAAGAGTTCATCCCCCAGAATTTATCTGATCTTGCATACCATATGACTGATGAACACGCTTTCCCAATGGTAATGACCAGCAAGAATTGGCAGGAGTCGCACTCTGCCCCCGCCCCCAGCAACTACGGTTCACTCACATCGATATTTCAGAGTATCGTTGAATTCTTTAAGAAACTATGTTTACTGTGATGTCACCATAATCAGAGGAAGAAAAACCAAATATAGAAGTTCAGAGCATGACTTTACCTTAGTAACTGCCTGAAAAGAGGAACAAAGATGGCGATGACGCTAATGGTCTAAGCTTAGGAATATTGAACCCCTACAAATCAATTTATATGAGTACTTTCTTTCCCTTTGTCCTTTGTCAACCACATACAAAACATATTCAATGGTCTAGACTTTGGGCCTCATTAATTCAACAAATGTTGTATCCATTAGATACCGAGGCTACATAAAACAAGACAAAAATTCTTCTCTTGGGTTTATAGTCCACAAAAGCAGTTCAATGAATTAATAAATAATCACTAAAGGATGTGATTTGGTACTTGTAACTTAATTTAAAAGTATAGATACGGTATTAGGTGATGTGTATGTACAGCGAGCAGACAGACAGACTTCTGTCCTCACAAGGGCTCTGTGCTGAATCTCAAGGAGCCATGCACATTGTTATGCTACCACGTGAGAAGCATTTAAACCAAACAGCTTAGCTGAGAGTAAAAAAAGTCAACAGCACCAGTGTGTACACAGCATAGCATCTAACAACAGGAATGCTACGGGGCTGAACATCAGAAGGGCATCCCAGAGTCAGATCCCCACAGATCCTGGAGGCTAACAGAGAGGTTGGAATACAGAAATTTGTGGAAACTCAAATAGGCAAAGTCCTCCAGATGCAGAATGTGAAGCCACAAATTTTAGGCAGTGATACAATCGTTGGGGCCCGGGTACCTGGGTTCAAGTCCTGGCCAGACTCTTCACAAGCTGCATCTTGAAGACTTGAGGAGTGCTGATTCATTTCTAACCTGGCTAACCTGGGAGTCAGATTTCACATTCATTCTCTTTCCTTGAAGAGTTCTGTTACATTGACCAAATAAGGAGCTGCACACGATTTAAGAGACGGAAGGGGGAAAGCATCCATTGCCTTCCGAAATCGTCACAGCCATGAAGAGCACAGGGCAGTCAGGGACACTGGATGGCCCCAACTTCTCCTCACTCGATTCCATTCCACT
Organism: Ellobius talpinus; assembly: GCA_001685095.1. NCBI lineage: Eukaryota > Metazoa > Chordata > Mammalia > Rodentia > Cricetidae > Ellobius > Ellobius talpinus. The sequence continues at coordinate 21,889 of LOJH01006877.1, read as the reverse complement.
TTCAGCTCTTTTCAGCTCAAGTTTCTCTAGCCAGGAGCAGCCCTGTAGCCATCACCAGACACCAGATGCAGACCCACCCACGGCAAAGCTTTCCACAGACTGTCCAGACAATACTTCACAGTCCATGTGGGGTTCACATGTTCTCCTGTTTTCACACTAACTGGTAACTCGCCCACCCTATCTTCCACTTCCCTTTCAGACCCTCCTTCCCTGAAAATTCATAATACTGAATGTATGCGTACAGTAACTGATCCTTTATTGCAGAATGTACTGTGGATCTATTGTCCTGACAGATAAGTCAGGCACACTGCCTAACATTCCTGTGTCTTGGTTTGTCTTAGACAGAGATCATGGAAGCTGCTGATGTAGCTGAGTCAGTAAAGCGCTTGTCATGTGAACTTGAAAACCTGAGTTTGATGCTCAGAACAAAAACCCAGGTACTGTGACCGACATGCTTGTAGATCCCAGCGCAGAGAAGGTGGAAACAAGGAGATCCCTGAAGCTCACATCTGCTACAAAACAAGAAATGACAGAGCGTGGCAATATAATTATTCGATATAGAAACAGAAGAAGTGGCATGAAAATTTGCTTTTGTATTCCGGCTTTTAAAATAAACTGTTAAATGCACTTGGGGTATTATTTTCTGGGACAAACAAGAAGCTGTTTGAGAGAAAATAGTGGAATTTCTTGTTAGACATGAAGAGCCTGAGGCATCCTTGAGACTCCGTTTGGAGGTGTTTCCAGAACATTACATACACTGGGCACTTGAGGGGAGCATCAGACATGGGCTTTGTCCTTTATTCCTCCACTGCACATTACATACATGCTAAGAAACAGGCTAAGAAGTGAAGCCTGTGATATTATCTTTTTTACCCTTTCTTTTATTTTTAAAAATTTTATGCGTTTTTTTTTTTTACCTGTCTCAGCATTTCTGAAACTTTCTGGTCTCAGGAAAGCTTACTTGGTTAAAAATTTTAGAGGCATACAAAAATTTTGTCCATGTATATTTACTATATGAGTTTAAATTGACAGATTAATAATCTGTTCATTAATTTCAAAGTAATAATACATCTTTCTATAGTGACACAAATAGTTTCAAGAAAAACAACACTTTTTAGAACAAAAATATCCAACCTAATAGGAGACAGCCGCTTTTCTCATATCTGCTATTGAGTCACTTTGTGCTGACACCTCAGATCCCCAAACCACTCTTTAGAGATCAGTTCCTTGAGAGCATGAAGCCACGGGAATGATATTTGGTACTGGGGTGGGGGAAGAACCTCTGGCCTGTATGTAACTATGAAAGAGACACAGCCAGACAGTGGCCGGGAGCAGGCATCTTGCAGCTGGATCATCATGGCTCCTAAGGATGAGGAACTGTAGAGGAGAATACGAACAAGTGTTCTTGAAGCAGCTTTGGAAATTTGCAAGCCTTTTGAATCACATCTGCACCCTGGTTGGACAGTGACTGGGAAAGGGGCAGCATTTTCATAGGAGAATATTGCAGAGCTAACAGGTCCTAGAAAAGCCAGGATTTGGCTACAAGGAACAGAAGCATACATGCGTTAATGAAGTTAGGCAATTTTGTGCTATGTACCAAAAGTATTATTAGCTTCCTGAAAATATTTATCTTTTAGGAATAAAACAAACAAAGCATGCCTGACTGAACACACTGCCACCCAAGCCAGACCCTGTATGTGTCAGGCTCGTCCACAGGTAAGTGTTGTTGTGCACTCATTTCCGGTCAATGACAGGAAAGTCAAAGTTGAGAGGTTTCTAGAAAGACTTCTTAAAAGCTGCAGGCTGGATTTGAAGAAGTCTTAGTTTTGTCTTCCTCCTAACTGCTGCTGAAGTGTGTGTGTGTGTGTGTGTGTGTGTGTATAAATGTGCTCTAATTAACATATGTGGCACTCTCCATATGACAAAAATCATATGAACATAGTTTTCGATAGTGACCCCTGGGCAAGCTATACAAGCATGAGTTATTGCCATGATTTTTTCATATTCTTAATTCTTAAACAGCATACAATGAATAAACTTGTATTTGTAGTATGCTGTTGGTGAAACAAATACAGGAGTTTTCAAGCCTTTCTGCAAAGATTATCTCTGTTCTGGATTGGCTGTGCTCCTGAAGGAGACTCTGGCCCTGGAACAGGAAAACGGGCACCCTTCCTTGATTCCTGGTACACTTGGCATGTATTAAATGCTACAGAGAAGACAGATATAGGAAGTTCTAGGGGTTCAGGAAAGAGTTAGGTACAGCCTAAGAAGATTAAATTCATGAAAGGACACTGGATCAAGTAATCCAAAAAGAATCAGGAAGAGAGAACAAGGCTTTCCTGACTAAATCACACAAATACCTATGGATTTTGTTAATGTGCAGATTTAGGAGTTGTGGGGCTGGAGAGTTTTTATTTCTAAAGAGCCCAGGACTTTTGATTCTACTAGTCCTGGGCATTGTTTTGAGGCAACAAAGGGGAGGGGCTGAATCCCCGGCCTTCATATAAGCCATGAAGTTTAAACTGTAGTTATCAACCTTCTCCCCGGATTCTCCCTTGCTTTATTTTTTCTATTCAATGACTATTCGAGGGATTCCAGGTATATGTTAGACTCTGTACAAGACAATGGACAGATTCACTATCCCTTTCAGTGCTTATTAGATAATCCAGCCATCAATGATTGACACACATACATATCTACTTGTAAAGAATGTACACCTACAAAAGCAGCAGACACACAGTGATTCCTCAATGAAAACTTGAGTAATCTCAGAAGAGTAGAGTCTGGGAATTCCTCCAATATGGGGCCTTTGAAGGTTTATCTGATGCAGTGATGTTTAAGGAGATAATTGTAAATTTGAAACATATAGACATTCCGAAGGAAAAGGTGGGAGGCAGGAATGTGGCAAGCAAAGAGAAGAGCACTCATGTAAAGAAAGAAGAGCAGTCTTTGTTGTCTTGAGGTAGGAAAGGTGAGTATAATGAGGAATTTTTAACATAATGATGACATTCTTATATTCATTATTTAAGATTGCATTAAGTAAACAAATATTTCTGTCAAGTGAATTTCCTTAGAACAGAAGAATGGATTTAAAGTTTTAATGTTACTTCCTAAGTTCAGAAAAGAAAATGTAAACAGGTTTTGTGGTTTCTGAGATAGCTACACGTTTGCTCACTGTATTCTCTTCAGAAAGTGACTGCAGAGCAAATGAGTTGGGAAATTCTAAAGTAGTTAGATACTTAGGTTACAGACCTCCTAGAGCAATGTCCTAAATTTCAAACATTCCCATGAACGGTAACACAGTTTTCATACTCTTAAATGGTCCAAGTTGAGTATAATTTCACATAGCAAGAAAAAGCAAGCAAAAGGGTAATAATTAAATAGAAAAATGTGATTATCCACAGGTGCTGTGATTATCCATAGAACCTTCAGACAATCGTTAGTACAGTTCGTAAAGCTGCTAAACACTCGTAAATAGATAAGGCCAATCGTGTTTACATATACCCGCATAAACCAAGAAAATATAATGTCTAGTAAACACCATCTATAATGCCATCAAAAATACAAAGTACCAGGAAGTTACCAGGAAGTGAATCTTTCAAGGACCTGTTCAGAATTACAGGGTTTGTTGTAATGACTCCAAAGGAGATGGATTCTGGGAGAGGGTGGGTTAGTATCTTCAGATGTATACCCCTGGGGAGCCTTTAGCCTAGCATTTCATTTCTGTTAGCATGATAACCTATTATATTGATAGAATAAGCACAAATTGTTGTGTTCATAGCATTATCACTGGCACCAGGTAATAAAGACTAAAATTCTGTCTAAGAAGTGATTGACTCCCCTTCACTTCTGTTCTAGAGTCCGCACTGTGCCATAAGTAGATGCTCATATTTTAAATATGGAGACACTGAGCTCTCCCTCCCTCCCTCTCCATCCCCCGTGTGTATATACATGTGTGTGTATATATGTGTGTGTATGTATGTGTGTATATATGTATATACATATATACACACATACATACATGGAAGCCAGAGATTGGATACCTTCCACTAACAAACAGTCTCCATATTACCTTTAGAAACAGTATCTCTCACTGAACCAGGCACTCACCAATTGGCTGGGCTGGCTGGCCAGTTAGCCTAGGGACCCACCTGTCTCTGACACTCAACACTATGTTCACAGATATGTGCAAGCATGCCAATCATTTTTGCATGAGTACTAGGGATTCGAACTCAGGTCTTTATGCTTGCATAGGAGGCACTTTAATCAATGAGCCATCTTCCCAGCTTTCAACACCCTGTCTTCTCCCTACCCCCAGATTCCCAGTGTTGACTCTGCAACCCGAATCCTGTGGGAAAGTCACTGAGGGGGCTGCATGGTTTTGTTGATTTACCTAGTCTCACAAATATAAATATTGATAATTGAAGTTATTTAAAGAGTTTGAATTACTTTCGTGAGTGTTAGCAGAGTGCCTATAGTATGAATTTGCTGAATAAGTTATTTTTAAAAAAATATCCTTTCTGCTAATACTTTCGTAACAAAAGTAAAATGTCACAATGGCTCCATATGCATTCTTTTCCTCACACTCAGGTTGTGAAGCAAGGTTTGTGTGCTGTTGGCTGTGTTCTCTCCAATATTTAGGATTGTGTCTGACATTAGCCAAAATGTAGTAAAAATATTCTAATATGACTGAGTAAATGCCTATTGGGTAAATAAGTATGGATGAAGACAGTATCTTGCCGTTGAAGGACAAATGAGCTTGAGTTCTGAGACCTAAGTTCTTTATCTTCCTTTGCTTCTCAGTGTTGAACAGGTCACCACCGTCTCTGTGCATGGTTTCTAGTAGGTGGACTTGCATTGAGCTTTCTATAGTCTCCTCAGGGTTTCCCTATAGACAGGCCAGACCCTTCTGCTCCCGTTCATTCGGTGAGCAAGCTCTCACTAAATGTTGGAGCTGTAATAAGGCTGGGAAGACAAAGATGGACAGCACAAAGCTCTGTTAGGGTTTGGAGAGAGAGAAGTGAAGGGAAAAACAATGCAATTATAGAATAATCCCTCAAAATAAAGGAAATACTTCCGTAAAAATAGAAAAAATGTGAGCGGTACAAGACAAACATTATTAGATAAATCATTTCCTTATACAAGTTTAACAAAATAATATCTATGATATTGTTGCTATTAATTTTTGAAAGACCACATACAGCACATTATCTTCTCAGAATGAGAAACAATTTATGTTCTAGAAAAATAAGTCAACGGGCTGGAGAGATAGTTCATCAGTTAACAGTTCATAATGACGTTGCAGATTTCAAGAGCTTGGTTCACAAGCCCGAGGGCAGGCTCACAAACCCCTAACTACAGCTCCAGGGGACATCAAAGCCCTCTTATGGCCCCTGGGGCACCCACACTCACATGTACATATACATAATTAAAAATAAATAAAATTAACAACAACAAAAAACAAGGTAAGTTCTCTCATAGAATTCTTTCAAAATAAATTTAACAAAAGGAAACCAGCTCAAGTTCTCTTGTGAAATATTTTCGATATTTATTCTAATAGTTGATTTTGTCATTGTTGTTGCTTAAAGAGATGGGCTTTTGGGATGTTACCTATGCTGGCTTTGAACTTCCTGGCTCAAAAAATTCTCTTGCCTCAGCCTCCCAAGTAGTAGGTGTACACTCCCAAGCCTAGTTTCATCATTGAATTTTGTTTGTTTGTTTGCTTTTGAGACAAGGTTTCTCTGTAGTTTAGGAGCCGGTCCTGGAACTAGCTCTTGTAGACCAGGCTGGCCTTGAATTCACAAAGATCCGCCTGCCTCTGCCTCCTGAGTGCTGAGATTAAAGGCATGCACCACCACCACCTGGCCTTTATCATTGATTTTTAACTAGATATAATTTTGTTTTCTCAAACAGAATGGCATAACTTCAAATATTATGTGTAATCAAAACACAGAGTAAGTTTTAGGGCCTGACTATTTAAGCAAATAAACATCGAAATTTACTTATTAAAATCACATAATCACATTACTTTCAACCCCCAGAAAATGAGAGGTATCAAAAAAAGGAAAAGGAAAAAAAAAAGAAAATGAGAGGTATCAAAGGCCTCTTCTTTTTTCCAGACTTCATATAATAGTGAAGTCTGTGTTAACATGGTTGACAGTGTGTTCTATGTGCACATTTGGAACTACAAAACATGACACTATCTCCTGCCTACTGACTTTTATCGATATGATCAGTATGCCTTTACTATCAAGGCATATCAATTTCCTAGAAAATTTAATGTCATGATTAATATTAAAATTAAACATAACTCAAAGTATTCTCTGAGCAATAGAAGCAGCTGAGAGGAACCAATAAACCAATTAAAGAAACATCTAGCTTGAGTTGTTACATGATCTTGTTTGCACCAGAAACTTAATCTTTCTGTGAAGAATGATCTAATTAGTAACTAGAGTCCCTTTCTTGTAACAGAAAATTCTTGTCTGTCTGCTTAGTTCAATGGACTATAGAGTCTTGTTTATTTTTCTCTAAGTTGAAACTATTCTAGCCAACTTTATTGAGAACTGATTATCATACAGTAAAATTGAATTCATTTAAATGCCTAAAAAGTCAATACATTTTGACAAATGTAAGTGTGCCCTCTTGTGCCTGACCTCCACCAGGGCCAGTAGGCAAGGAAGGCCCACCCGCCCATCCACACCAGACCTCCATGGGAGCCAGAAGGAAAGGAAGGACTGTCCTGCCCTACCTCTGCCACAGCCAGCAGGCAAAGAAGGCCCGCAGGTGTATGCCCAACCTTTGCTCTGCTGCCAAGTGACATCCCTCATGGCCGCAACTCCATCATGAGGAGCAACCATCTGAGTCTAGGATTCACTGGCTCCTGGTTGAGTGACCACCGGAGACACAACCCCAACTACACCAAGTGGAAGAAAAGATGGGTAGACAAGGAGGTAAGAAGACACTGACCAACACAAAGAGCAACACGGCACCACCAAAAACCAGTGGCTTGACAAATGCATGTGCCCATTATCACCATTTTATTTACAAAGTGAATATATTGAGAATATTTTGCACCTACACATGCAATACTTGAATATAGCTCATGAATAAAACATATGGGTTTGGTCTCAAGTGCTCACGGTATGATTTCACCACAGGTGTCAAGGCTCTTAGGAAGCACCATGCAAGAGGAGACAGGACGTTCAGTAAGGCCTGGAGACAGAAGGCCCCTCTCTAAACAGTTCTGGAAATCTGCCCAAGAGGAAACCAGGACAGTTGCATCTGCTGAGCACCTACTGTGTGTTATTCTACATACACGAGCTCTTCTAATAAAATGCTTCATTTAAAGAAACTGAACCGTAAACAATTAAAGGCTAAAACCACAAAGATGACAATGGAAGCCTGAGTCCCTAACCCTGTCACAGTGATTTTTGAGATCTTGGACAAGGTATCCCACATCTCCAAGCTTGGTTTGACGTACCTAACAGGAATCCCCCTCTCATAAAGCCAGTGCACGTGAGTGAGTTTGTACACGTGAAGTCCAAAGGAAAGCCCCTTGCATGTCTGAAAACTCATTGTTACCTATAGCGGCTCTCTAATCACAAGCAGCCCAAGTGAACGCTTCCCAGCCTCCCGCCACAGACTCTACACCAGGGACAGGTTTGAAGACCTTGTCTAAAGTCACACAGCTAGCATCTTTCAGGCTCTTATCTGAAAGCAGGTCGCTCGGATTCCAAAGCTCCTTCTATATTACGGTTGAACTGGGAAGCAGCAGTGAGCACATCTGTATTTTCTTTTTCCTTAAAATCTTCTTGGTCCTTCTCCTCTCCCAGCACCTGTAAACAATGATATCAGAGGCCACCCCCAGGTCACCTCTTAGGAGCAGTAGCTCTTTCCTTCTCCCTGGAAGACATAAATAATGACAACTTGACTGTCCACAGCTCTCAGCTACAGCCTTCTCTGGGAATTACTTTGGACCAAAAGTAGATCACCACCCAAGGTCGTGTCCCATTTTCAAGGGCTGCTTCTTGAATTGAGTTTCAAGGGTAACTCATTGGTTACCATGGAGCTCCAGGGTCTCCAGGCTCCTTACTTTAAATGAACACCTGTGAAGGGCCGTCCACTTGCAAAGCCACCACCATGGGATCTGCCATGATATCTTCTGCCACCAAGTTCTCTTCCCAATGTTCTTTTCTCAATTCTGGATAGGTGCTACTCTGGGAATGTACCCAAATGAACTGGCTATGTGTAATCTCCACAGAGGGATCTGCCTCCAGGAAACTCAGCCCAGGACGTGGGAACTAGAAATGGACTGGGAACCCCTCTCCAGTGGAACTTTAGAAGGGGCTTAACTAGATGCAGTATTGATAGTAGTGGGCAGGCTGTAACAGGGCAACTGTTTAGCAGAGCTAATGATGGGCTCTGGGTTACTGGACCATGAAGAGGCATTTATGAAGTGTAGAGGAAGTAGTTACAAAGATCATGGAATTAAATGGTTGCTGCTAGGTATTATTGGTGCATTAAAAAGGACTATGAAGATAGAGGTAATTAATCACCAGATTTAAAAGTACAAGTCAGAGGCTGCCCTTGGCAGTACATAAAGATCTTCATCTGCAGGTAAGAAATAGAAAAAACTGAAGATTAGACACTGAAGTAAGGAAGCAAATGACGTCTAGAACCTGTCTGCTCAAGTTTGACACCTCTGTTTGATTCCAGGTCCATGAGTGGGAAGGACATGTGAATCAGGGTAGTCACACGGAAGACTCAGATGCTGATGGACCCATGGGCCTGCAGAAAGGACCCATGGCACTCGGTGAAAGACCAGTAGGAAGAAAGTCTCTTAAGTTTCCTTGAAGATGAAACCTTGCAAGAAATCTACACAGCCTTGGATTAGACATTCCTGCAAATGTCCAGAGTCTGCAGCATCAGTGGCAATTTTACACACAAGTAAAGATATTCTCTCTAGAATAATGATGGATGTCCCTCATCTCTTCTGCCACTAAGAGAGACAATGTCTTATAGTCTTTTGTAGAGTTTGGAGAGAGCTTACAAACACCCCAGCCATAATGTATTCCCAGCACTGGGAGGTAGAAAGAGGAGGATCCCATGAACTCACTGCTCAGCCTGCCTAACAAGATTGATGAGCACTATTTTCAGGGAGGAACACGGCCTCAAAAACTAATGCAGAACGTAATGGAGGAATACATCTGTTGTTGACTTCCTGCCTCTGCATGTATACACACACATATTTTTTAAAAACATAAATGTCCTTTCATTACAGGGCACTAAATGTCAATATCATTTCAATCATCAGAATCGAAAAAAAAACCAAAAAACATTTGAGGCCAGCCTCTGCTGATGAGACCCACAGCTCTACCTTGTTTGCATTTCTTAGTCCTTTGACTGTTCATCGTATGCTAGCTCCCCAGGAAACCTGCTGTCTGCCACAACCCCGCATCTGCATCTGTAGAGTACATACCTTCTTAATCTTTAGAGTTGCACCTTCGATTTTATGAAGGACATACAGCCTGAATGCTCTACCATACCTCCAACGCTGCTGCTCCAAGTGACTTTGTTAACACTTAAGTATAATTATTTCCGTTGATTTTATCTGCAGAGCTACTGTAGGCTCACCCCTGCGGGCTAGCATTCTGGGAGTCATCTTAGTCTCCCTCTCTTATCAACTCAATCACTAAGGCCTTTGATGTTACCCTGTAGCATCCACAGGCTAGGACAATGGCATGTGGGATATAAAGTTTATTTCAGCTCCTTGATGGAGAAGCTGGGTCTTTCAGGAGAACAAGTCCCTAAGGGGTGTGTCTGGAACAAAAAAGGAATGCTATGAAAGTCAAATGAAGGTACGATAGTTGGGTCCCCACTAGACTAGTAGATACAGCCTCTCCTCAGAGCCAAAAGTCTGAGTCATGGGTATTCTCTCCGAAGTGCTGATAAACACCAGTGGTGACAGATAGGACAAGATATTCGCCTGAGGTCCAGCCATAGCAGGCTAGGACAAGAGCATTTGTCCTCTGAACAGCATTCTTTAACCTCACAGAAGCACATTACAAGTTGCACCATATACCTGGTGACATCACCAGCATGCTAACTTGCTTTGTCTTGTATGACAAGAATTCCAAAGAACAGTTGCCTCTGCCCATATGAGGGGTGGGGGGGCAGGTTCTCTCCATGAATAATGGGAGTGTTTGTAGTCAGACCTTCATCTTACCTGGACATTCTCATTTTGACCCACTAGCCCATTTCCATTGATTCTTTTCCTTGAGCCTTGGGAGGAGCAGTTCAGAGACACAGCAATTGCTGTCAAAATGCTCTATTTTTCTCAGGGATTGTGCACACCTACTTTTATAACCACTGTCCAAAGATAGGCCCTTGTCATAGAAAAAATGGTTATCTAGAAACTGAAGTGAAACAGATCAATTTAAGTGTGTTTTATCTTGTTGATGTAAGCACATAATCTTTCTGTGATCTTAATACCCAAAAGTATTTATGTGCTGAGCTGGGTATTTGGCTCAGTGAGGAAGAGCGTTTGCTCTGCAAGCATAAGGACTTGAGTTCAAATCTGCAGCTCCACATAAAAAAGTCATCATTGACTGTACATGTCTGTAATCACAGCGTTGGAAGGCAGACACAAGTGGATACCAAGAGTTCGCTGATTAGCTGGCCTTAGCCCAAAGGGCAAGCTTCCAGTTTCATGAGAGTCACTGTCTCAAGGCAATGAGGCAGAAAATAATAGAAGACACAGAAAAGTCTTGCTGTAGCCACACAATGCTTCTCTCTCACATACACACAAGTTTATATATATTGTGCTTTACTGATTTCTATAACCTTAGTGCATAGAACAACCTAGGCACAACATAGACCTGTCAATAAGTATTTGATTAATGAATCAAATATCCACAGGAAAAAAAATGGCATTGGCAGATAATTCAGTGAGTGTAGTAGGAATAATTCAATTTCAACAGTGCCCCTGATCCAATGGGAGAAATGTTCTGAGATGCTCATTGCATGGATACTTCAAATCACAGCACCAAACTTTGGATATATAATATTTTTCTTGTGGCAAAGTTTAGATTATAAATGAAATGCAGTAAGAAATTGATAATAAACTGAAACAATTATAACAACAACATATCATAATTAAAGGTATTTTAAAATTATGAAATATTTGCTTCAGAAATTTCCAATTTAACATTTTTAACTGCAGTTGACCATGCATAACTGAGACCAGAAGATAAAGCTACATAGAAGAGATATCAGGTATAGACCTGGACACTGATCATGTATAATAGCTGTGAAAGTGTCAACTCTTGTTCTTTAAAATTGTTTCAGGATAAGACAGCTAAATAAAGTTAAGGCGGTCCTGATATTTAATGAACAACATGTGAGAAGGTTGGTCTGATAATCTAATGTACTAATTTTCTCATTTGAACAAAGAGACAGATTTTAATTAAAAATTAAAAAAAAACAAACTTCCTGTAATCTTAATCTGCACCAGAGGGAAGCAGGTTGCCTGACAGCCTTTCTGTGATTTATTTGGCAATAATCATTAACTCTTGACCACAGACCGTGTTGTAGAAAATGGAAAGAGTGCATCTATGCGGCGGGTGTATCATGGAAGCAACAGTGCCCGTGTGCTGTAACAAGTGCCACGATGCAGCCACACACAGAGCACTGGGTGCATTGGAAGGGCTGTGGTGGATGTGCCTTTGAGGGAGGCCGGGATCAGGCTTCTTAAAGTGACACTTGAATCTGACTGAGTGACTCTATCCACGTCAATGAACCTATGCCAGAGTAGCAAACACATCTGAGCTCTGCTGATTTAGAGCGTGCACAGAAGTTTATTCCTCATTCACATTCCCTATCTAATTCTGCTTGGCAAAGAACTACTTCTGAGTGCAGCCACTGAAAGCTAGGGTGGCAGACTCCATCTCCACAGGAACTCTCAGGATAGCTGGCACAGGGGATGACCTTGTCAATTCTCGCCTCTCTTAAAAGTTCTGTCAGAAAATGACGGCCTGATGCGTTGCGTATCTGCTTACAACATCTTGGAAAATGTGAGTCACATAACCAGCAACTTTAAAAGAGATGTCAGAGAAACAGCCTTCTAAGGACCTGACAGTAGGAGAAAATGATCCCTCATAAGTAGCCCTGAGCATCTGCGGTTACTAAGGATGCAGGAGGCCATGCTACATAAAGGGAAAGGAGAGTATTCTACACAGAAGGAGGAGTGGATGGTGTCCCTGGAGGACCATATCTGATGGTATGTACAGTGAGTGACACACACACCAGACTGAGGCATGGGACGGGGAGCCCTGGACATTAGAAACACTTGAAAAAGTAGAGTGGAGCCACATTGGGAAGGACCTCTTTAGCAAGGTGGAGTTTAGACTCTACCAGTAATAGAAAGGCCAGTTTCAAACCTTTCGACAGAGTCTGCATTTTCTAGGGGCAGGGCTGCAAGCTGAACAGGTGTGGGAATGAAGATTGCACTGGCTGGAGGTGCTGAGAAGTTACAGCTCATGGAAATAACAGGAGGCCTAGCGCTCTTTCACCCTGACTAGAGGGTGACAGGGGATTTGTCTTCAAATTAAAAGCAAATTACTGGCGTTAAAGGTACTCTAGGGACCATTATCTATCCCATTATCCCATTATTATTTTAAAGTGAACCAAGTAGAACCAAAGATTATTAGAATTCCCCTGGAGAATTTGTTGGGCCATCTCCTGTTGTCCATTCAACATCTGGCTTATTAGAAACTTTTGTGAGGCTCATAGAGCAAACTCAAGGCTTTCTCGATTCTCTGTTCAGTGACCAGAAAGAGTAGAGGTTTTCTGTAAAAATAGAAAACAGAGTAATAATTAACTTTTATTTCCAACAGATAGTGATGAGGGATCTCAACTGTGGCAACCAATAACACATGGGGGCTTGATCTGTTATCTTCTAAGTCAAGATTATAAATAAGATATACACCTGGCTACCCAAATCCACTTCTTCGTACGCTTATTCACCCACTCAGCCTTGGAAAAGTTTCTCAAAGGATCTCAAAACACAAGTCAAATGCTCCAAGAAAATTTCTAACATTTTATGAGAGCATGGAGTTGGGATCAGAGCAAGGCAGAGGGTCAGCCCTTAGCCCTTCCTCGATCTCCGTCCCACTCCAGTTGTGACCTTATTCACAGGTTGTCTCCAGTGCTTCAAGTTGAGGTTTTCAGGAGGGAGAAAACTCAAAGCAAAGCCTGGTGTGGAAGGAAAAGACATATCCCCCTTTCTGTCCTAGCATACAAAACAGTAGCCTAACACACAGCCCTGTTGGCCTCCCGGTGTGGATGAGCAGAAGGCTGCATGCCTAGGGAAAACCTTACCAGAGCTGGGCTGCACCCTCAAATAGTTTCCAAGTGAGCAGAAGTCATAACTGGCCTTGGAATTAGGACTCTTCCTTTCAAAAGCCTGGAGGTAACTATGTGAGGCATTACTGGGGCCTGAAGGTCTCACAGGTGCAGAAATAAGTCAGGCTTTATTGCTGTTAGTGTGGCAGCTGGGGTGCTTAAATAAATTTCTACTGTAATTTACTCATATGCATTTATTGAGCACTGAATATACCGGAGTATAATGCACACATTTTAAAGGCGTCTCCGAGAAATAAACAGAATGTCAAAAAGCCTTTTCCCTGGAAGCTTTGCCTATAATCATGGATTTCCCTTGGGTGGTGTTAGCCTGTGCTTCTTTCATTACACACAGCCATTTCTGGGGACACAGAGACACACCAGGTTTTCCTTGCTCTAATCATATTCCCTTTGGCACAGAAGTAAATACTGAAATGCCCATGGGTGCTGTTTTCCCCAGACTCTGTATCCAGAGTAAGTGATAAAACAGAAAACCTTTCCTCACATTGTTCCAAATTCCAAGTAGTCTTAAAAAAAGGTTTCAATAAAATTGGTGTTATGGCTGGTTTTCATAGCAATACAACCGTTCCTGCTGCATTCCAGTAATGTTACCCACCTGTTGTGACCTCTGCCCACTGAATGTCACTGCCAAAAAGTGATATGGAGAAATGCAGGGTGTGTCCACATACAGTCTGACCCAAAACACTTGCAGTGAGGTCACCAGACACAAGTGGTACCTCATCCAAGGCTTGTTTGCCCTAGGATTTAGGTCTTTTTTCTGATAGTAACCAAACCTCTGGAAATGCCTCCTAAAATTTACTTTCCACATCTGTAAAAATTGCCACCTCCTCTTGAAGAGCAAATAGCTTCAGTTCCACAAACCAACAGCAGCATAAAAAAAAGGGGGGGGAAATCAGGAAACTGCCAGCAAAATCAACTTCTTGGGTCAGGATTCAGATATTCCAGTTTCACAATACACATAAAACTTGTTATGCATTGCATCGGGAAAGTTGTTTCCAGTGGCCCATCCATCTTTTTTGTTCTAGTGTGTATATCTTAATACCCCGGGGTCATGGTTGACCCCCAGCCCCCAGTTCTCACCACAGCTGTGCAGCCATCAAGTTCCACGTGATGCCTTTTTTATGTTAGGAAAGAAGCTTAGCTTACTCCTTCACAAAACAAGTCCATTTCCTCGCATAGATTAAAGTTGGAAGACTGGCCCTCTATACCCAGCCTTCTCCTCCTGTACCCCCATCCCATCAAACTAATGTTTAGGGTGCAGGAATTTATCTAGTACTAAGACAAAAGTTACACCGGAGACCCTTTGATCAGCCTCTCTTTGGAGGTGAGAGACAATAAGCACTTCAGCGGATGATTGCAGCAAAACTCTTGGCTCCCAGCAAACTTTCCCCCAGCATCATCCTCTGGACTGAGGTAAAGTCCAGGTTGACAAATAAGAGACAGTCAGATTTCAGAAGCCAAAAATCTTTTCATAGGCTCTAATAAAAATATGATTTGGAGATGGATATTTCCATTCAAATTAAAATACCGCTACACATTTGTGTCAACAGTGAGCCACATACACACAGTGGTCCTCTTAGGTTACATTGCAATGTAGGGGTGCAGTAGACTATGGTATCTGGGTCTGCATTAGCTCACATAGGATGTCCACATAATGACCAAATGGCCCAGTACGGCATGTGTCTGAGTGTATCCTGTCCTTAACCTACAGATGCTGAGTTTCATTGATAAAGTGTCATGAAGGACTATTTCAGAATGGGCCATGGTACACTTTCTACTTGACTTTTATTAGAATTCGTTCACTCTTATGACAGTTGTCTAACTTGTGTATTTATTTAGGGGTGCTTAATTCATTTTTAACAAATGAAGTTGTATGCTTTTGAGAAAAATTCATTTTTTAATTTTTCAGAAATATATATTTTGATAAATTACTGTTGTTTTTACTTCCTTTTCTTAAAGTCAATGTTTATTTATTCATCCATACATTCATTTTGTTGTTTTGTTTTGTTTTGCGACAGGCTATCACCAGGTATCCCTGACCGGCTGGCCTGGTCTAAACTCGCTAAGTAGACCAGACTGGCCTCAAACTCACAGAGATCTACTTGCATCCGTTTCTTAAGTGCTGGGATTAAAGGCCTATTCCTAAATTTAGTTTATTTGATACCTGCAAGAGTGATCTCTCCACTTTAAATTTTCTGACGGAAAAGCAATCATATTTTAAACAATGTTTCAATTATTCCCTCAGGCTTTGGGAAAACAGAGCTTCTGCTCCTGGACACGGGGGAAAGCTCTGCTGGACTCCTCCAAAAAGGCATAAGAATTGTGGGTGAGGGCATCACACCAAGGTCTTAGCAGTTGGGAAACAACACCAAGGTTTCCACTCATCCAGCCACATGACCCTGCTGAACTGATCAGTGCCACAGACCAAACAGCCACGGTGGCCACAGCAGCTAAAACAGTCAAATCCTTTACCTTATAGAGCAGATTTTTATTAGTGAAGGATCCCCAAACTTTAATTATGAAATATTCATTTTACCAATTAATCACAGTTGTTAAACCTTAGAACACTGAACCTGCAGTAATTGAACTATTTTGCTCTTTTTTGCTTTATTTCAACAAAATTGATCAAAGAAATTTTTGCATGTATACAATGCATCTTAATATCTACCATCCTCCCATTCAAACTTCCCTCTCCCAAGGTCTCTCTACTAACACGCCCCTCTCCCAAATTCGTGCTTTTTCTATTTTTCTTTCTTACCTTTTATATTCCTCTAAGTCCACACTTTTAGCAGTGAAACCTATCAGGAAATTGACTTGGTATATAGGAACAGAGAGATAAAAGTCACAATGGACAATAATTACAGCCTGATTTAGACAATAGAGAAACACTTTAGAGGGGTTGGAGAGATATCTCAGTGGTTAAGAGCACTTGATGTTCTTCCAGAGGAACTGAGTGTGATTTCCAGCACCTACATAGTAGCTCACAAACATCTGTAACTTCAGTCCCAGGGACTCCAATACCATCTTCTGGTAACTTCAGGTACTGTATGCATGTGGTGCCCTTAGATACACATGCAAGCAAAGCATATCACACAAGACACAGACACACAATAAAATAAAAAAGCATTAAAATTTATATATTTATCTCAACATCAAGTAATCTTATATATTAGTTATGTATAGGTAATAACACACATAAAATAAAACAATTTAAATATTTATTTTAGCAGAAAACATGTGAATAGGCTGCTGGACTCTTAGGTTCACTGGCATAAATGTGCTTGTTGTATTTATGAAATATAAATTGTAAGTTTGAGCAGTAAGTATCCCAGTCAGCTCTGCAGTTATCCTCCCTCCCCTTACAGGAAATGAAAATGGAACAACTGAGGAAGGCAGAAGCTGTAAATATGATCCAGGTCACCAATGCTTCTCAGTACGGACGATGATCCTGGCCAGTGTCTCACAATCTTGCTTGTATCGTCACAAATGGAAGACTCACTTGACAGATAATTTTGTTATAATTTAATAACACGGCCCTATCCTTATTTAGGAAGTGGCTCGAGTCAAGACAAATGGGAATTCAAAGCCCAGGCAAGCTTATTTTTATTACTGTCAAGTATTCATAATCACAAGTTTACAGATGAAAACTAGGCAGTGTAGTTCTTTAGTGACGAATAAGAAAAGGAAACCAAATTTCCTTGAATGGTTCAAAATGAAAAAAGACAACAACAAAAATCCCAACTCTTCCAAGATGACCGCCAAGGACAAAGGACAGTGAGGTTGATGGACACTGGGGTCCTAGGCCCAGGAAGTTGGGGTGGGGTAGCAACATCACAGATCCTATATCTGCCTGGAGAAGGCAACCCCATCCTCTAATCTCACAAAGGCCCTCCTCTGAAAGGACTGCCTGGGGGACTCTGGGAAATAAAACCAGCAGATAGGAGGGTAAGGTGATGTGAGTCTCCTCCAGAGGGCAGGTCAGAAACAGGCCTTGATGTTTGAGTCTCATCTTCAGGAAATGATTTTAGGATTGCTTATTCTGCTGATTTTAAAAGTATGTCTCGGGTATTTTCAGCGCTCATTCTTCTATTCCCTGCATCTTGAACTTGGAGCAGACTCAACACAGACTTGCTAACAGACACGGTGTGAAAGCGCCAATGTATGACTGTCAGGACTAAGTTACAATTGACATTGCCTCAGGTCACTCCCTGTGGAGGGAAGCCCGTGGGCATGCCATGAGATAGCCAGTGTGGCCTGTGGATGGGCCACACAAGAGGAGTGAAAGCTTCTGCCAGAATGCACCTCACTCCCCCCCTCCACGAGGGCCAACTAGTGGGTGGACTACAGATTTACAGGAGAATGTGCCTTCCTCTCATGCCCACCTCAGAAAATACAGGAATGTATTATTGTAAGTCATTAAATGTGGAGCATTTTGTTAAGAAAAAAATGGACAATTAATACAGATGCATATAAAACTTTGACTTAGGGACACTGTTGCGATGTTTATAATACCAGAGTGAAAACATTAAGCATTCAATACCAAACAGTGATTAAAGTATTACCATGTTGCTATTCAAAACATGAAGAGTAAGAGGAAAATTATGTGCTCAGTAAGTGTAGTAACAGAGGAACTTACAGTACTAAATGAAAGAATAATTAGGAGTAACAATCCTAACCCATGAAAAATATGTCTAAAATCTACATGCCCATAAAAGAGAATAAAATGTAGGAGTTGTTTTCTGTTGATGACATGATATTTTATATTTTCATTACTGGCCTGTAGTTCCCCAGTACTGTACAATTATATTCTTGGATCAAGACTAAAAAAATTATCAAGATGAAAAACTGAGAGGGGAAAGTTCAACAATTAGGACAGTGGAGGTATTCTCTGATGCTGGCCTTTTTTTCTCATGGTTACCACGTCGCCCTCAGTGAGCTGGAGACATAATATTCCCCCAAATAACCTCATCTTAGACTGAAAACTGTTCCTTACATGAGCTGGGATTTCTTTTTCTATACTCCCATTGGAGTTTATGAGAGGGAAAAATGCTTTACATGAAATATTACAAGTAGGTTCCAAGGAAAGTTTCACTTCTGTATTCTATAAATAAAACTCCTATCTGTGGAGCACATGATTGTAACTTTCAGTGGCTATGTTATATTATCCATAAATGCAACACATTGTCAAATACAAATCACCCTTTTACTCATTTTTACCCCAAAACAGCCCCCCAACTGTAACTTATAATTATCAACACTTATGTAATAATTTTTAAAAATTACATGCAGAGTTTTACTTTAATTATTTAAATTACTCTAATTACATAAAGAGTTTTACTTTAATTATTCTGAAAGCTGGGTCCTCAAGAGCCTATATGTTTAGATTTTATTTGCAAATGCTTCTGGACCTCATGCTAAACTGTGAAAAACACTATTTTCAAAACATAAAAGTTATCCACTCACACAGACCTTACATATTTTTAAGGATTTGCCCATCATCTGGTCTCCAGGCCGATGGTTCATGAAGGCCCACCTGGTTTATTGTGTCACTTACATATTTATAAAAGATGTCTGGTTGGGCTATGGAGATGGATCAAGGCTTGTTTTACTTCACAAGTATGAGGACCTGAGTTTGGTCCCCAGCACAGAATAGGGTAAGGTGGGAATTCCATGCAGATAGAGGAAGAGAGAGTAGGCAGAGTAGAAGAGATAACATGTAGCTGCCAAAGGACACAGATGCCAGAACTTTAAATGATAAGCCACAACCATATGGTGATACACAGATTAATAGAAATGGGTTAATTTAAGATGTAAGAGTTAGCCAGGAATATGCCTAAGCTAATAAGCCAAGCAATGTTTTAATATAGTTTCTGTGTGATTATTTCGAGTCTGGGCAGCTGGGAAATAAACAAGCAGCCTCTTTCTGCAGATATACAATACATTAAAAAATGAATGGGCTATCAAACCTTTCTTAGAAGAATATAAATAATCTAGTAAGTTAATTAACATTCACCAGTGGCTTCTATGTATACCATGTATGGTTTGCTGTTTAATAAACTCCTCTAAGTCATGGGCTTTTCCACTGTTTTTGTTTTGTTTTGCTTTTTAAAATTGGACAAGATAACATGAGAATAATGAATGCATTTGCCTGCTATGAAAGAGGTTGTAAATAGTTTGAGCCAATAATAGTATCTCAGAGGAACTCATTTTGCTTTTTGGTCTGATTATAGATGAATCACAGATTTAAAAAGATTAGGAAGCATTACCCTAAAGATAGAATAAGAAGGTTCTGGTTTAAGGTGTGAGGTTGAAAAGAATTTCCTACTGTTTACCTTCTGAGGGCATGTTCAAGAGCATTATGTGAATTAAATGATTTAATCTGAATAATGGCCCTCTCATTAAGGTACTTGTCAGACTGGAAAGTTAACATCATAGGTGTTAAATATGTTACTGCTGGTCTCCTGTGCAGCGGGGGATGGGTTTAAAACCAGCAAGCATGCCTTGTTATCCTCTATATTGACCCATCAAAAATCTTAAAGCTGTAAAAACCAGCAAAAAGACCACCTTCAAAAACCACATAAAGAAAGATGTCATCTTCCACCAGGAAGGTAGTTGGTTCTCGAATGGAGCAATGGAGTTTGTTTCAGGACCCAGTTTTCAGCTTTCCCAGAAACCATGGTGGTGGGCTAACAAAACTCTGAGACCTCTCATAAAATCTCCCAATATAGAAGAAAGAAAACAGTCAGCTTTATTATTACTCTAGTCATCTTCTGACAGACAAATAGTGAAAAGGGATCAACAGGAGAAGTAGTCAGATCTGAGAACAATGCCAAGGCCTAGGGCACTCCCCATCACTGTGAATGCTTAAGAGTACAATCAAAACTCAGAACATGGAAACCAGAACACATAAAAGGCAGAGGCAACACTGAGTAATGTCTTCAGATTTACTAAGCTCAAAAATGTGTTCTATAGGGCTAGAGTAGACCAAGAGGTCCTTGGTAAACCCCAGAATCACAAACAGAGAGCAACAAACAAGCAGAATGTAAGCATTGTTAAGGATTAAAACCATGGTATAGTGGCTGGAGCACGGCTCAATTAGTAAAATGCTTGCTGCATAAGCATAAGGACCTGTGTTAAGATCTTCAGCATCCTTGTCAATGGCAGGCACAGAGGCATATGCTTGTAATCCCAGACCGGGGACATATTAGCCAGCCAGTCTAACCAAACCAATGAGTTCATGACTAATGAGAGACCCTGTGTCAAAGCATAACGTGAAGAGAGATTGAAGAAGATAGCAGACACCAATCTTCGGCATTCACACCCACATGTGCATGCATACCTGCACACACACACATACATGTGCACATAACCATACAAACACAAAGAAATCATTAAGGTGATGAGATCAATAACACAGTCAGGATATGAAGAGAAAAAAGTGGTGCTGTGAAGTAAAGTGCTGGTGTCCAACTTTCCATAGCAAAGGACCAAATCTACTGTTTACAAGGACCTTTATAAAAAAATCTCAGGGTTCTGCCAATTTTTAACAAAAAATATTATTTGTTACATTTGTTGTATGTTTGTGTGTGCGTGTGTGTGAAAGAGAGAGAGGGGGGTATGCTTTCTCCTGTGCAGCACCCGCAGAGATCAAAGGACAGCTTTTGGTTGGCTCTCTCTTTCCACCATGGGAGTCCCAGGGATCCGATTCAGGTTTGCAAGCTTGGCCACAAGCACCTTTACGTGCTGAACTGTCTCACAGGCCGTGACATGATTTTTAAAGCTATTTTTAAAAAAATTGAGTATTAATGAAAAATTGTAAGATTGTATTTCCTGAGATATATACCTGAACTATAAATACATATAAGTATGTATATTCAGCTATTTTCTTCCACTTCAGCTTTTCTTTTTCTAAACAGTCAAACTTAAATTTGATGATTTTATAATAACACAAGCTCCTGTGGGTTGCTGTAATTTGGTGGAAGAATTAATGTCTACTTGTTTCCAGGTGTTTGTTTATTTCAGCTAATCCTCATCTATTGGTTGTGTGGAGATAGGACATTCAAGCTCTTGTTTTATTTATACAAACATTTTCTGCATTGATTTTTTTGATCAAAGGAAATAAGTATACATCGCTTTTATATTTATTTATTTCTGTTTTATGTGTATGAGTGGTCTTGGTGCTTGTATTTATGTGCATCATGTGCATGCTTGGCACTTCGAGGCCAGAAGAGGGCATCATAGCCACTAAAATTGGAGTTGCAGGTATTTGTGAGTCACCAGGTGGGTGCTTGGAACCTAAGTCAGGTCCCCTGAAAGAGCAGTCAGTGTGCTTGATTGCTAAGGAATCTTCCAGCCTCCATGTGCATCATTTTTTAAAAAGCAAAAGGGTGATTAACTGGAGGACAGGGAAAAGGGGAAGTGATGTAGGTGGGCCATCTGTCTATGTGTTACTTTCATTGGTTAATAAAGA
>LOJH01006876.1:16563-39196 GCA_001685095.1 Ellobius talpinus | reverse complement strand
GTGTGTGTGTGTGTGTGTGTGTGTGTGTGTGTGTGTGTGTGTGTACGCGCGTGCACACATGCTCAGGTGCAGGTGGAGGCTGTCCTTTCTCCCTCTTTACCTTGTGTATTGAGTCAGGGTCTCTCACTGACCCCACAGCTCATTGATTTGGTTACACTGGCTGAAAACCAACCCTAGAGATCCACGTCTCCAGTACTGGGGTTGCGGCATGCACTACCACATCTGGCTCTCACATGATGCTGGGGACCTGAACTC
Organism: Ellobius talpinus; assembly: GCA_001685095.1. Classification (NCBI taxonomy): domain Eukaryota; kingdom Metazoa; phylum Chordata; class Mammalia; order Rodentia; family Cricetidae; genus Ellobius; species Ellobius talpinus. Next base: position 38,941 of record LOJH01006876.1, on the reverse strand, counting down.
GGCTCCTCATGCTTACATGGCAGACACTTTACTGATTGAGCCATCTAATCCGGGCTCTACTCTTTATGGTGGCTATTTCCCAAAGTCTCTGATTGTCTTTGAAAAACCAAGCGAGGATGGAGAGATGGCTCAGTGGTTAAGACCAGTGGCTGCTCTTCCAGAGGTCCTGAGTTCAATTCCCAGCAACCACATGGTGGCTCACAACCACCTGTAATGAGATTCCCTCTTCTGGCATGCATGCAGAACACTGTATACATAATAAATAAATAAATCCTAAAAAAGAAAAAAAGAGAGAGAGAAAGAAAAGCCAAGCAAAAAGTAGCCTAGAGAATACAAACAGAAGCCAGATGGTGGTGGCAGCACAAGTCTTTAATCCCAGCACTCGCAAGTCTTTAATCCCAGCACTCGGGAGGCAGAGGCAAGTGGATATCCCTTGAGTTCAAGGCCAGCCTGATCTACAAAGGGAGTCCCAGGACAGCTAGAACTGTTATGCAGAGAAACCCTGTCTCAGAAACAAAACAAACCCAAAACAAGCAGAATGAACTACAATGTACACCCCATGTTTCAAACAAAGTCTCTAATTACTATTGAGAGACTATTTAGCATCCAGTCACACCCTGAAATACAACCCTAGGAACAGCGATCTTCCAAGTGACTGCAGCGTGTCATGGAATAAACTGCTTCTGCCAGGCCAGATGTGATCCACCTGACTCGGTGACTGAACTATGAAGAAGCCCGTGGAAGTGAGAAGCCTGTGGAAACACTTTGGTTTTGGCTCAGAAGGCTTGTCTAAACTTCGGGTAACACCGTACCAGGAAGTGGGCTTGGCTGCACTCTTCTTTGCTCTAGTATTGAGAAGTGGCCAGATACAGCCACCTTTGTTACTACACGGCTGAGGCCGTGGTGAGAGCCTGCAATGCAGTGAGCTACCAACTTGGCTCCACCCACAAAAGGGCACATACATTGTAAGCTTCAGAAGTCAGGGTGTGAGCTAAGCTCTCCAGGTATTTCTGTTTGCAAACGGGCAGTCATCTGTGCTTGTAAGATAGATGTCTCAAGTGGAGAGTCCAGGCTGTGGTTGGGGTGACTCACCCACAAGGGAATCAGACCACGAGGTAGTTGCTGCTAACTACACACAAGTTCCACAATGAGGCGTTTTTTACACACAGGCCATTCTGTTTTCGTTCTGTTTATGTAGACCAAGTTACCCACCTTGAGGTCATAGAGGAGCCGGAAGTTGCTGGGGGCCTGTGATGCTCGCTGAACTGCCTGAGCCAGGGCTAAGGCCCCCCGGCCCCCTTCTGCCCAGTTGGTGCATTTGACAGCATCGAAAGCCCCATGTTCTCTGGAGAGGCGGCAGATGAGGTCCAGTTCAGCGTCTGTATCTGTCCTGTTCAGGAGGGCTTTGCGTTAAAGAATGGAAGGTGGTGGGGAAGGGAGAGCAGATTGTGTGTATGCCATTAACCCTACATAGATTGCCCCCTGGAACATGGACACTACTCAATCCAGACTGGTGTCAAGCTCAGCTCTATGGCCAGTGGGCTGGGGTGACTTTTGGCCAGCTACTTCATCTACACTTATTTGGCTCCCCAGAGGAAACAATGGAAAGAACCACAGCAGGGCTGCCCCAGGATATCATGAAGGTTAGACAGCAATACATGTAAAGTATCTGGAACATTCCCAGGACACCACCGGGACTCAGTAAAAACCAGCTTTACAAATTGCTTCTTCCTGTTGCACTGCGGTGAGGGCATTATTTTGAAACCCTAAACGGCGCTACAGTGCCAAACAACCCACACAGCTCTTACATGAACACTTCTAGCTCAATACATTCAACTCTCTCAACATAACATCCCACCTGACCCGGTGAAATAAAGCTATTCTGCAGGCGATGCTCTTCTGTTAGCACAAAAGGCCTTGGAGCGACCGAAAAGAACATTCCTTGTCAAGTGTGTGTGTTCTCCCCGTTGCTCAGCAGAGAAGAGGGCCCTCAGGAGCAGTTCTGATTTCTGGACCTCAGTGGTGAGGTAGCGAGTCAGCTGTGGCCCATATGGTGCCTGTCACATCCCAGGCTAAACCACAAGCTATACCCAACAGCCGTAAGAGAAGGACAAAATGAAGCTAAAAGGGGTACTGCACAGCTTGCTCCAGGAGATGTTTCCTGGCGTTTTCTACACTCAAATTCTGCACTTACTTGAATGCATTCATGGCCACGACCACAGGCACTCCAAACATCCTAGCATTTTCTATTTGTTTCCTCAAGTTACTGAAGCCCTTTTCAACCAGGTCCAGGTCCTGCAAAACAATAGCAAAAGGCCTACAAGGTCAAAGCCAGCAGACCTGAAATTCACAGCTGTTGCTTCTTTTGCAGACAGAAGCTATCCTTGGGTATGGCGGGGCACACCTGCAATCCCAGCACTCAGGAGGCGGAGGCTGGAGGATAGAAGCTGAGATCGGCCTGGGAATCTGGCCAGCCCTTGTCTCAAATGAATAAATAAAATAAAAATATAAAAAGGGAAGTGTGTCTTTTGAGTCAGAAGATGTTCACAGTGAGGGCAAGGAGGAAGGCTAGCAGGGGGCCGTGATGCACACCCCACAGCGCTGCTGGTGGAGGCAGGAGAATCGGCTCCTGCCTATATATAGCACCGAGGGAAGCTGTTTCCCTATGCCTTCACAATATGACAGCGAGGGTATCAGACGCCATTATGCAACATATTAACGTCCTCTTGGTTGTTTGGAGGGGATGAGCTTGAAGCCTCTACTTAAATTACACTTATAACTTGTGTGTTGACACAACAGAATAACTCCTGTAGTGCAAAACATTTGCTCACACAACAGAGCCCAACCCTAAAGGCGTTTAATGCCCAACTGTCATAAATACTGACATGAAAGAAGTCAGTGAAGTTTCAGAGAATTTAATGAACTCAACTATGAACCTTCACAAGGCTAATAAAATAAGGCAAATACTATTTGGAAAACCCAAGTACTGCACTGGACAGATGGCTCAGCGGTTTAGAGTACTACTTTCAGCCAGGGGTGGTAGCACACGCCTTTAATCCCAGAACACAGGAGGATCTCTGAGCTCAAAGCCAGCCTGATCTATAGAGAATTCCAGGACAGGCAGAACTATACACAAAAACACTGTCTCAAAAAAATAAATAAAAAGAGTACTACTTCCTGTGTGGATGCCAGGAAATGTGAGCCTATTTCCATGTTGACCAAAGGTCAGAGAGTCGGAACTTACCTCTAGTTCCTTTAAGTTATTGTACTTCTACCCAAACAAAGGTCCCGTCTACTGTTGAGCAGAGTTCTGCTTCCTCAAGGTTATTGTCAACAGGTGTGGCTAATAGCCAGTCCTTGTACTCCAGGAAGAGAGAAGTAGATTGTTTCTACCTCACTAAGTTCCAGTTTCCTTTATGGAGATAACTTGGGATTCCACTCAGGTTTGCCTACAGAATGTTTTGGTCTAGTGTGTGAACGTGACTTGTTTTGTTCTAGCACCAGAATGTTTTATGAATGTAGCCCGCGACTTTCAATTGGTATTACAATTTCTTCGTATCATGTTAATGTAGTTTTTGTCTTACTCCTACCTGATACTATCCTATGTTTCTCCGTTTTATTATTTTCATTTACATCTTCATATTCTTTATTATCTTTCTAAATTCCCATGCCTCTACCCTGGCTAGAGGTATTTTTGTCGAGGCTGGTCCCCGATATTCCTGTTCATCCAAGTTTGTATCCAGCATACCAATCAGGTGGCACCTAACAGCCTGTTACTCCAACATTAAGAACACCCTTTTCTGGTCTCCTCAAGCATGCCTCCCCACCCCTACATGCACATAAAAGAAAACTTATAAAAGAAAAACCAGGGCTGGAGAGATGACTCAGCAGTTAAGAGCACTAGCTGTTCCTGCAGAGGGTCCTAACAACCACCTGTAACTCCAGCTCCAGGGGATCTGATGTCCTCTTCTGCCTCTGAGGGAGCTAGGCGTGCATGTGGTGCACATAAATACACATAGGTACTCCCACACATACATAAAAAAATAGACCAAAAACCAAAAAAAAAAACCCCAACAAAGCCACCATAAAAACAAAAATTAGAGCTTTGCAGTTAGGATGGCGGAGGGCTTGCTCAGTGTGCACAAAACCCTAGGTGTGACCCTCGGCGTCACATGGACCAGCTGTGGTGGCACATGCTATGGTCCTAGCACTGAGGACATGAAGCCAAGGAGGACCAAAAGATACAAAAGCAGACAAAATGTTCCTACACGTAAAATAAACCAATCTTAAAACTAAGAACGTTTGTAATGATATAGTCTCATATCCCGTTTCCCATACATACCCCCACAAATACAATAAAATCTAAAACTTAAAGGGAAGGAATGAAAGAAACTGGTGAAATATTGTTATTTAATTCTTTTAAACATTTTTATTTTACTATTTTGTGTATAGGTATTTTGCCTGCATGTTATGTTTTGTGTGAGGGTATCGGATCCTGGAGTTACAGACAGTTGTGAGCTGCCACGGAGGTGCTGGGAATTGAACCAGGTCCTCTGGAAGATCAGTCAGTGCTCTTAACTGCTGAGCCATCTCTCCAGCCCCAATTTACTTTACATACTTATAGTGTCTAATTTCCTTTTTGTAAAGAAAGGGCATATCACTTAAAATGCACTCAGTGGGGAAGATTGCAGAGCAGTGTGCATGGGACCGTGGGTCTGACCCCAGCACTAAATCAAAATAACTGTAACCTCAAAATATTAGTATTTTTAAAAATAAAACACATGGTCAGGTGTAGCGGCATACACCTTTAATCCCAGCATTCAGGAGAAAGAGGTAAACATAGATCTGTGGGTTCAAGGCAGTCTGGGTTATAGAGTGAGTTCCAGGTCAGCCAGAGCTATAGAGCGAGACCGTATCTCAAGAAAAATCAATAAATAAATTTGAGACCAGATTCAACAAAAATACCACTTACCAGGGAATGGGCATGGGGATTAGAAAAATAGTAAAGAATACAAAGACACGAGTGACAATAATAGAACACAGGACAGTTCTAGGAGGGAGTTCCAGTGGTATTAATACTAAAATTGCCCGCATTTAATTTCCACTTGCTTAAAAAACCCCTGATCTCAAAAGGCTGGAGTAAGATAAATTGCATTAACATAAGAAAATGAACAGACCAGTTGAAGGTTGTGGGTTACTTAGTTAAACAGTCTGTTGTTGCTAGCGCAAGACAAGTAACGTGCACAACCTAAAAACACTCTGTAGGCAACCACTCTGGGTGAAATCCATTGTTATTTCCGTAAGGGAGTAGGAACTGTGTAGGATCCTTAAATCCTATACCCGAAATACAAGGTCCGGCTGTTAGCCACACCTGTTGATAAAAACCTTGAGAGAGCAGAACTCTGACCTATATCTAGGTGGGGACAATAACCTTGAAGGAACAGAAGTAAGTTCCAGTTCTCTGACCTTTGGTCGGGGAGGAATGGCAACAACTCTGATCAAGCTGAAACTCTCTGACTTCAGACAAGGTGGAAATAGGCTCACAGTTTCTGGCCTCCACAAACAAACAAACAAACAAACAATTCAATAGATCAATCAACTAATCAATAGTGGTTGTCTTATAGAAACATGCTGGATCACTAGGAAAACCTACCACTATTACTTCTTGGGTATTTTTTTTCCTTAAATTTATTTATTTAACACCACAACCTCAGTCCCCCCCCATACCCTCCTCCCTACTTCTTGGTTTTCAGATGCCTAAAGCAGTGGGAAAAGTAGGAAGGTTAAAGACAGAAAACAACAAAGATCTTACACTGTACAAAACCCATCCCCTCTGACTGTAGTCTGAGATCAGGATTATCTGATGGTCGAAAGAGCACTCTTAATTGTTTTTACCTTTCTTTAGTCACATAAAAAGCAATTAATACACAAGATCAAGGGAGAACAGTTTTTAAAGAAGTGGAAATTCTTAAATGGAGACACCAGCTGGGCCAGTTTGGGGCAGTCACTGCAATTAGATACAGGAAAGGCTGCGGGGTGGCAGGAGGGCCAGAGCTGTGAATTCCCCTCCTACGCCTGAATCACACAGACAACCATAAAAGGCAAGTCACTGCTCAGAAGACAGGCAGGCTCAAGGCACCAACCTTCTTTTTCCTAGTCAAATTGGCAAACTTCATCTGGGGGCTTGTACACTGACCCTGTACTGCCTGGTAAGGTAAAAGCCTCCAAAGGGACAGAGAAACTGGCTCGACAGTGACAGAGGCTGACCCTGCATTTTCTCCATGTGACCACCCAGTGGCCCTAGGGATGGTTCTTTGATGGTAAATGGTATCAGCATGAAAAAAAGAAAACAAGAGCTCAGAAATGTTCTCAAATCAGCTTATGGAAGATGTGCCTGCAAAATCAACCAGGGCACTTAGTTGCATCATCTGGGGTCTTGAACTCAGGTTTGGGTTTGTAGAGAAAATGTGCTTTCTAAAGGTCTCTCCTTGCTTGATTTAAATGACGTTTAGAACTAATTCAGTGCAGGACAGACAATGAAGGAGAGAGGTGTGCATCAGTCTAGGGCATGGCTTCTTAACTCTGGCACTATTGTCGTTTTGATTATTGGGGGGTTGAGGGGGTGCCCTACAAACCCTAGGCTGTTAATCCCTGGCTTCTACACATCAGGTGCCAGTAATACCTCCATAATGTACTCTGGGTATGGTGCACCTGCCTACCTCCATAATGTATTCTCTCTGGCTGGGTATGGTGCACCTGCCTCTAATCCATTGATTGAACTCCAGGGCTGGAGTTCAAGGTCAGCCTGGTCCATCTAACAAGACCCTATCTCTAACAAACAGCAACCAAACAGCTTCCAGATACAGCCAAATATTCACTGGGAGTAAAACTGTGAGAACCAGCCACTAGTCTAGGACAACGGCTTCCTGTCATCCTCGCTGGGCCAATTCTACTTATAGCCACTTCTTATTTAATATGATTTCCAGTGCACCTCAGGCTTTTTTGTTACCCTCCCCCCACTCACAGCAAGGTACAGCCTAGGGTTTGCGTGACTGCCCTTTGTTTTCCATGGTCAGATTAGGACATGCTGATTTGGGGTGAGGTTTCCTAGGACAAGCGAACGGAATAATTGTAGTTACCTCTTCTGTGTAAGCCTTGGGAAGGGGCAGTCCAGCAGTGACCTGGAAGAAAGGAAACAAAGTCAGGTGTGCTCCCATTGTGACAGGAAAGCAGCTGCATGCTTCAGAGACTAAACGGCCGACCACGTGAAGCTGTTCCCTGCCCAAAAGACTCAGGAGCATGAGGGCGTAAAGCGCAGGACAATGACAGCTGTGAACCCGGTGTGTGTGTGTCTTCTTTGTGAATTGAGATGAGGAGGGACGGATCGAGGAAGGTCAAAGCAGACAGGAATATCCCTATGGCAGCACAGTGGCCCCACTGAATGAAGCATACACCAGGGGAACGGTAGGGAAGGTGGATGGGTGGGGACACAGCCACCAGTCCTGCAAAAGTCACTATGGATATCAAAGGATAGGCTTGTGATGAGCACCGCCACTCATGACATGGCCAGAGGGGCGGGTGGGGGCCGACCTAGAATGACTGAACAACCAGTAAGAGGGAAATAGCAGCCAGTGTGGACCTGCAGTCCCAAGAGCTTGGTAAATGAAGGCAGGGCAATCACTTCAAGGTCCTCATCAGCCTAGGCTATGTGACCCTCTCTCAAGAGGGAATAAAGGAAAAAAAATAAAAAAAAGAGGGAATAAAGGGGGAGAGGGTGACAATGGAGGACCTGTATAGTAGACTTAGAGGTATGTGAACACTAAAGCAGTTAGCTCACTGTGTCACTAGGTAGAGGGGCCTGGTTTGGGTCCTGATCTGGGAGCTGGGTCAGCCCCGCTGCATGCTACATGCAAAAGGGCTCAGGGTTGATGCACTCGTCACTGTAGGCAACACACAGTGCCTCTGGCTAGGTCTTCCATTCTTCAGAGAGACTTGAGGTTTGCGTGTTCAGTCTATGGTGCTATGATTCTAGAAGGGCCACGTGGAAGATGAACAGAAAGCAGTGACCTTCTGCAAAGCTCCCCACGGGTCGGGCTCCCGGACAGAGCTCTGCAGGCAAAGCCTCCTCTCAGGACTGCCAAAGCAGGGGCCCAGCACTATTATAGGGGAGGCTCCCAGGCCAGTCCAACCTTTCAACACTGCAACATAATGCTGTCACCTACAAAGTTCACAATCAGGAACTGCACAACAGAGTTACAAAAGAAAAAAAAACTCACCCCCCCCCAAAAAAAGCCTCAATTTTTTTTTTAGTAAGTTTAAGGCTTCATGGGACTTCTTTCACAGATATCCCTGGCTCAGGGCAAGTTGGTCAGGCTATGGTATGAGGTCACTGAGGAATATGTGAGATGGGAATGCCGGCTAGAACCAGAACCAGAACCAGAATATCTACCATTTCCGGCGGAAAGGGGCATCTGAGGCTGGGAAAGTCTTTCATCCCTCAGGGGCAACTAGATTATGGTTTGAGAGAGGCTGTGTGAGTTAGGAGAGAGCCTTCCAGTGCAGTCTGGGGACCTAACCTTGGGGGGGGCCCAAGGCCAAAATGATTTCCCCGATGGAGCATTTACTCTCTCACAGAGTGGACAATGATCTCTCCACAGGTTACCTGCCATGTGATATCACAAGGCCACATGCAGAGGAGAATCAATCACTGTCTCCAGTGAACCAGACACAGAAGAGAGGGGAAAAAGGACAGCACTTCTATTATTTCAGAAAAGATAATCGCTTTTCATAAAAAAGCTATTTATGTTAATGTGCAACTCAGTTCTAATATAAAATATACTAAATATTAATAGCTGTAACTCACATAAATAAAAGCTATTTTAGGCCTTTAGTAATTTTTAGAAGTACAAAGAAGGTCTAAGGGCATGGTAGTGAAACATTGTTAGGTATGTGCAAAAATCTGGGTTCAATCCCCAGTGTACCCCTCCCCCCACCTCATCCTGAAACACTTGAGAATTGTTCTGTTAGGACAAATAGGTGTCACTGCACCAGCAACAGATTCAAGGTCTCACTCACTAGTCACAATACCAATGCTAAACAAGAACAGAAATCTAATTCTACAATTACTGCTGAACAGTACAACCAACTTCACATGTTAGTCTGAAGAAAAGATGTGAAGTCAGGTGTGCTGCGACATTTACTCCAGCACTGGGGGGTGGGGGGGTCCTCTGTAAGTTTGAGGCCAGCCTGGTCTACAGAGGAAGTTCTAGGACAGCCAGATGACAGTGTGGGACCCTGACTCAAAAAGCAACCAAACAAAGAAGAGACGTGAAAATATTAGAATAAGAAGGTATAGTCTCTAAGCAATAGGAGTTCAGGAAAACACATCATGTCCAGGTTGGAGCTGGTCCTGAGCGAGCCCCTCCTTTGCCATTCCTGAGTGACCTGCCCTTCTTTCACCAGCCTAGGGCAGCCCCACCAGCTCACTGCAGGCTACCAGTGCCCTGTCAGCAAGAACTGTCGCCCACAGCCAACTTCTGCTTCAGCTCAGTGTCTGCTGGCTGACTGCCAGTGTCAATATCAAGAGGAAAATCCGATTCAGGTTTATAAAGAACAGGTTGACACAGAATTTCCTGTCAGTAAGGTCAAGCACAAGCCCTTGGAGGGCTTTACACTGGCAGGTGACAAAACCAGCTTGGACCCCTTAAAATGCTGGAGGGGGATGTGTCCCTGAGGGCGAGGAGGCCCGTAGGTGAGTTATCTGGCCATCCCTGGCTCTGGCTCCCTATCCATCAGCAATGGAGTACCAACCCCAGAAAGGGTCATGGAATCTCCTCCAAGCCTCTAGAACATTTCTGACAACCATGCATGCTTTCAGTCCTTGGTCCTCACCGTGGGGCCGCCCCCGTGCATCTTAAGAGCCCTGACAGTGGCAACAAGAACCACCACGTGTGGCTGGAGACCAGAATACCGGCACTTGATGTTGAAGAACTTTTCCATTCCTATGTCTGCTCCGAATCCTGCTTCAGTCACTGCAAGGAAGATGAGCAACTGTAAACCACCACAGCCCCTCAGTGACACGAATCTGTCCACCCACCGAGGAGGCGCAAGGACTCACCGACAAAGCCTTCAGGGCCAACAAGCTTGAGCGCAATCCGGTCTGCAATGATGGAGGAGTTCCCATGTGCGATGTTGGCAAAAGGCCCAGCATGGACAAACACTGGTGTGCCCTGTGGGAACCATGACATTGTGAGCAAATGCCAACTTGGCTTCACTGTGGTGTCATGTTAGCCAAAGGGCTAGGATTTAACTAGAATTTGAGAAAAGACTTCCAGGAGGAAAAACACCACACCTACCCCTTTGTTGTGGAATAGAATGTTTGTTTAAGTACATAAAGATGTGTTGCATTTGATTGTGCTGCATTTGTTTAATTAAGCAAAGCCATTGCTTTTGTTTATGCTGAATTTGTTTTACTGTTGCTGTTTCACCTTGCCTGCCTAAGGTACCTGATTGGCCTAAANAAAAAAAAAAACAAAACTGAATGGCCAATGGCTAGACAAAGGAGGGATGGGTAGGGCTGGTGGACAGAGAAAGGGGGAGCCAGCCAACCAGACACAGAGGAAGCAGGGAAGCAGGATGTGCAGTACATGGATGAGGTAACCGAGCCTCAGGGCAACACATAGATTAATAGAAATGGGTTAATTTAAGTTCAAAAAGAGCTAGCTAGAAACCAGCCTACACTAAGGCTGGGCATTCAAAGCTAATAAGAAGTCTCTGTGTTATGATTTGGGGCTGGTGGTCCAAGAGAGCCTGCTGCACCCCTTTCCTGTGGCAGTGTTGGGAGTCCAACCCAGGGCCTCTCACATACTAGGCAAACCCTCTGCCACTGACCTATACCCCCCAGCTCCAAAGCCCTTTATTTTATATTATTTTAGAATGCCCCCTCCCAACTGTAAGAAGTAAGGAAAGAGATGAGCAGCAGAAAAGGCTTCTATTGGATGACAAGATGGCTCACTGGGTAAAGGTGATTGCTTTGCAAGCTTGGAGACCTGAGTCCAAATCCTAAAGCCCAAGTACGAGTGCCAGGAGAGAACTGTGTCCCCCCCTTTACACACGCATGCTGTGGCACCAATGCGCCCATAGCAAACAGATTTCTAAAAATCTTTCAAAAAAGATAAAAGGTGTCTGATTCTGTAAGGAAAGTGTGCTTAATAATCTCCTGGTTCTGTCTAGAGGGAGTGAATTCTGGAGCCCGGAGTTACCCAGCGCACCTCCAAGGTCTGCATGAGATTGGGCTTGATTGCGTCCTTCATCAGCACCGTCAGTGCTCCACTCACGCCCTGCAAGACAAGCCCATGAAGCATCAACTCCTGTTAGCGGAAATCCAATCTCCTGAAACCAGAACTAGGCACTGTGGGGCTTCTCATTCATTTTAACCATCTTGGGATAATTACTGCTCACACCTAATCTCCACCATTCATCTTTATTGCTTATTTCCCCCTCGCTATACTAGGAAGCAACCAGTTATCCTGGCAGGGGGAGGAAGCAAGATGAAAATGGCACTCATGCACAATTTCTGAAAACGCACGTGGCGCTAGAAACAAGCGCCTCAATCAAGCTCTGCGGCTGGCTGATGTGGGGAATCCATTTAGACCAGTTTAGAGGCGCTATGTTAGTTCCGACAGCAGCGCGTTATTTATAACTTTGGTATCCGAGCAGAAGTGGGTCTGAGTCGAATTCACTGTATGTTTCCCAAAGCTGAAGCAAAACTACTAGCCAGAAGCCTAACTCCAACTTCTAAATCCAGCTCCCTCTTTTAAGGGAGCCAGTCATTGCTGAATAAACCAATGGCAAAGGAAAACCAGGCAGTGGTTCTCATTTATATTCTACATTAATGTGTTTCTAAATTTAAGGTTTGGGTGTTAAAATTTAAAACACGTTAACTGTGAAAAGTTAATATTTTTCTCCCTTTTCTAAATTTGTGTGCCATAACACCGACTATACCAGTGTGTATTGATACAAACAGGCCTTTAAATTTTTGATCTAAAGCAGGTGTGGTGACTCAGGTTTATAATACAGGCTTATAATACCCGAGGGTGTTGAAACCTTTGGCAAACCTCTATCTCCAAAAATATTTACATTACGATCCATTACGGCACAAAATTACAGTTATGAAGCGGCAACGAAAATATTTTTTATGGTTGGGGTCCACACAAGCTGAGGGACTGTATTAAAGGGTCGCAGCAATAGGAAGGTTGAGAAGCACTGTTTTAATTCTAGGAGGCAGGGGGCTCACTAGGAGGATTGCTATTGTTTGGAGAATAGTCTGGGCTACAGGTTGGGTTCCAAGTAAGCGTGGATTAGGTTGTCTGGAAAAAGAGTTTAAGAATTTTTCCTCCTAAGACAGGGTTTCTGTGTGTAGCTTTGGAGCTTGTCCTGGCACCAGCTGCTGTAGACCAGGCTGGCCTCAAACTCACAGATATCTGCTTGCCTCTGCCTCCCAAGTGCTGGGATTAAAGACAGGAGACACGACCGCCCAGTTAAGAATTCTTATTTCAAATTTTATATCATGTACATAGAGAGCTGGACATAGTGGCACATGCCTTTAATCTCAGCACTTAGGAAGCAGAGGCAGGAAGATTTCTGTGAGTTCGAGTCCTGCCTAGTCTATTTTGAGTCCCAGGACAGTCAGAGATACATAGGGAGACCCTATTTAAAGAGAAAGTAACAACAACAACAAAACAAAACCTAATAAAACAAACCACCCACCAAAAAACAAACAAACAACAAAACAAACAGGAGACCCAACCAGAAGACCATCAGCCAAATTGCCCAATGAGCCTTTCTAAGTCAAGCGTCATGGGGAGGAGTGAGGGTGACATCAGACACTCGGATGACAGGTGTTCCATACACAGTCTAGTGGCAGCTTGCTCAGGAAGAGCTTGCAGGATGACGGTTATCATTCACACCACCCAGCGCTCATGGCCCACGACAGAGCCCAGTCCCGTTACATCACTCACTATGAGGAACTTAACAAAAAATTCGTAATTTTTGTAATGAGCAAAATCAATTAATGAGCTAATTACAACATTTTAAGACAAGTATAAATTTTTTCAGTCTCACAGAGAGACTGCATGACGTCATGTCACCAGCCTGGCACTTACCAGGTCCTCGGCACTAATGGGCTCGCCTTTCTTACTGGATGCCACCACCATTTTGCCCAGTCTCTCTCTCATGTCTTCCAGGGAACTAGTAAGGGCCAGGACGGCCATGATTTCACTCGCCACAGAGATATCAAACTGGGCCTGTGGGCAGACGGAGAGACAAAGGCAGACCCTCTGTGTCAAACCGGAAGTTAAAAAGGATAGAGTAGAAATATCTAAATCATCTTCCAACAGTCAAAATTTCCTAATTGTTCAGATGCCTTGAGTAATCATTTTTTAAAAATCAATGTTTTAGGGGTTGTAGCACTGGGACAGAGAATTTGCCTAGCATCCACAAAGCCCTGGGTTTGATCCCCAGGACCTAATAAAACAGGTGTGGTAGCATAAGCTTGTAACCCCAGAACTTGGGAGGTGAAGGCTAGAGGATCATAGTTCAAAGTCATCCTCAGCTATAGTATGTTAGAGATTATATTGATCTATATGAGATCTTTCCTGCACCCCTACTACCTCCTCACCCCAAATTGTAGCAGGACCAATAAGCTATTTTATTCCTGTGAAAGCAGCTTTGTTACAGTTGGTTACATATTGGCTACAGTTTCCCTGACATAAAAGGAACAACACAGGTATTCTTACACGGAAGATACATTCTGCCAAATGGCGGCAGAAGAGAAGCAATTTTAATTAATTTACATGCAAGACTATTCACTTGGGGTTCTCCACCTCCAGGAAAGAATGCTGGGGAAAAAAACCACACAGGTGACACACAGATTTACTGCAAAAGCTGTCAGGAGCTCTTGGTGCCACACCCACTCACTTCCATTTTAAAAGAGAGAAGGCAGAACAACCCCTTCCCGTGTGGTCGCAAAGGAGGGGATGGAGGAGGGAAGCAGAGAGCTAGTTCCCACGAAGCAGTTACTGGAGATGAACAAACAGTTACCGTGCGTGTGTGGCCTTTCTCTGTTGGAGCCTGTCCAATTGTGATCTTCCTCAGGAATCGATCGTTGGTGTCCAGCACTACCGTAGGAAGGGAGGGCAAGGAACAGTTTTTAAGAAAAGGTACATAAATAAAGGAACGGAGAGCCAGGGCAATGGCAGTGCAGTCTAGTGTTGGGATTTCCCTAACCCCTCCCCCCCAAAAGAAAGGAAGGAAGAAAAAAGGAGGAAGAAACACAAAGCTAAGGAAGATTGCACATGTTTCTCATGCCAGTACTCTGAGGGCTGATGCTCTCGAATTTAAGGCCTCCTGGGCTAGACAGCATATAATAATTCCACAAAGATTTAGGGACCATTAAGGTAAAGGGAGCAGCAGAGGTGTGGGTTGTTTTTGTTTTTTTTTGTGTGTGTGTGTGTGTGTTGTTATCGTTGTTTTTGAGACATGGTCTATCTATTATGTAACTCTGGCTCTCCTGGAACTCACTCAGCAGACCAGGCTGGCCTCAAACTCAGAGGTCTGACTGGCACTGCCTCCTGAGTGCTGGGATTAATGGCATGTGTCACCACATCCAGTTTAGCAACAGTTTTAAAACAACAAATCAAACCTAAGGAAGATCTATTAATACTTGATTTCAAAAGGGACAGCGAGCTATTCTAGTGTAAGAAACAGTCGCACACCAGAAGGATGGTTCTTAAAGCAGAAGAAAATGGAGTGATTGAACTTCATTCCTTCTAAAGAATTCAAACAATTATAAAATCTGGACTCTATTTCAAAACACATTCTACATTAGCAGAAAACAAAAGAGCAACCCAGTTTTTGAAAGGCTAAGGTGCATATTGTTCTGTGGGATGACTCACTGGCCATACACCCACACAAGGGCCATCAACTCAGACCAAGTGCAAATGCTTGTGAAACACTCCAAGTCGCAGACCTGGCCCTCCCTAGCACATTCTCTCACGATGATGGAACATACACCCAATTGTATGACCTCAGATAGCCTGGGAAGGTCAACCGCCAATCAATCCAAACCTCACTTCCCAGTACGAGCTACTGTTCACTGTTCAGTGGGCGCCTATATTTGATTTTCCTATGTATGGGATCCAAGGAAACGTATGTCATCTTTGTCATGGGTTCATGGCGCAAGGTTCCTAGAGCCATTGGGATGTTAAACAGACAGAGAACCTCAAGAGGGGTGACCAGCAAGGACAAGTAATTGGAGGGATGGAACTTTCAGGACCATCTACAGAGACAGTGACTCCACCCTGTGGACTGGAGGTTGGAGGTGAAGACTTGTAAAAAATCATCGTCACCATCATCACCAAGATCACCACCACCACCACCATCAGCAGCAGTGTATTTACATGTATAAAACAATTAGTTTCCAGGCTGGTTAACACAAGAAGGCACAGGGAAATGGTGTATATAGGCCTCCAACTGCCTCTTCCCTAATTGTTTCTTTTGTAACAAACCAATAAACACCAGCAAAGGAAAAGTAGCCAGGTGTGGTGCCTTATACTAAACACTTTAGAGAATCAGTTCAAGGTCAGTGTGGGCCACAGAGTAAGATTCTCTCTCCACACCAACACTTCCCCATGCTAAAATAAATGATTAAACAATGTATTAAATTCTCACAACATATGGTGAGCTTGTTTCTTTCTAAAAATATTGCAGTGGGGTCTAGAGAGATGGTTCAGTGGTTTAGTGCATTTATTGCTCTTGCAGAAGACTGAGCTTGAGTTCTTAGCATCCACAAGGCAGCTCACAAGCATCCATAGTAACTCCAATCTGATGTTTTCTCTTAATCTCCTTGGGCACCAGGCATGGTCATGGTGCTCATACACGCATGCAGGTAAAACACCCATACATGATAAATAAATAAATTATATTTAAGAAATTTAAAATGTTGCAGCTTTTGCTTAAAACTATTGAAGCAAGAAGAGAAACGACAGTATGATCTTTTGTATTAAGAAGGTCATTTTGGGGCTATAGACACAGCTCAGAGATTAAGAGCACTGGTTGTTCTTCCAGAGGACCTGGGTTCCAGAACAGGCATGGCAGCTCACAACTGTCTGTTACTTCAGTTCCAGGGTATATGATGCCCTCTTCTGGTCTCTGTAGACACTACATGCATGTGGTGAATAGACATAGAGGAAGGCAAAACACTCATACACATAACAATTAAAAAAAATTTTTTTAAAGGAATGTCCATGATGGTGATCCACACCTGTAATCTTAGCAGGAACATGGACACAGAGGGCTAATTCAAAATCAATCTTGGCTGCCTAGAGGACTCAAGACTAGCCTGGACTACATGATCAAAACAAACACCAAAAACTCCAAATCGACAGGACACTAACAGTTACTGTGCCAGTAAAAACAAGAATGAAGTTGGTAAGTTGGCCTTATGGTGCATTCTGCATGACTCGATGAAAATTTCTTTTCTACCGTGAGACAAAGGAGATGGGTAGAAAGTAAAGTTAAAGCCCCGAGCCCTGCTAACTGTACACAGAGAAAATCGACATATGGTGGTGAAGTCAGGCCTAAAGCTGAAGGCTGCCGAGTGCTACAAGAGGAGTTAATAACGAGAAGTGATGAGCAGGCTGAAGAGAGAGATGAAAAGCCAAGTCACCGGTGCCAGCAGAGTTCTGAGAAGAGCACACATGATTCAAGTAATTAAACATCATTTTCCCACTCCACGACACCAAAACTTTCTGCATAAAATTGAAACTTAAAAAATGTTATTTTTGGTTTATGCATGAACTTCCTTGAAACGTTCATTTCCATCAACACGGAACAGACAGCGAAAAATCCAACCAATCCCACAAAGGAGCATCTACATGGCGGCTAAGGTTGGCAAGCGAAGCAAAGGACATCCTGGACAGCATCCTGACCAGGGAACATCCAGGGGCATGGGAAGTGCGTGGTTACCAAAGCACAGGAGGCTGGCAGCCTGTGCAGGGAACATACCTCTCTGCCACGTTATGGTTTCAGGATCAATATCCAGTCTTGCAAATCTGTTTATCTCATCATCTGTCAGTGTGGTAGGGTCAGTCTTTTCAATGCCTAACCTCTGGGAAAAGAAAAGAAAAAAAAAGAAAGAAAGAAAAGAGGAAATTAAAACATAAAATGAGACAAGAGCCGGCTCAGGAGGCAGAGGCAGACAGATCTCTGAGTTTGAGGCAGTCTGGTCTACCCAGCATGTTGTGTCATATAGCCAGACCCCGTCTCAACAAAACAAAACCAAAAATAAGATGAGAGATTTCATTTGTTCATCCCTCTATTTCCTGATTATGGACGTGATGTCACCATTTGCTTCAAGTCCCGGTCGTCCTTCCCTACGATGATGGACTGTACTCTGAACTGTAAGCTAAAATAAATGCTTTCTCTCTTAAAAAAACAAAATAGAGAAGCATACTTTTTTTTTTAGCTGACCATTATCTTGAGATAGCGTTTCCACTAGGAAATAAGGACCATGAATCCAGTCTGGGGCGCACCCTTGGAATGCCAGCATCGTAAATCCAGAAGGGTAAACTGGCACCCTTTCGCTAAGCCTGGAGGTTCTTTCCTATTCCCACATAGTATGTCTGTCTCTGTAACTCCATCCCAGAGACTTCCCTCAACACCAAAACCAGTCCCAGTGGAGAAGTATCAGTGCACTTCTGGATTCATCAAATATACTGAAATGAAAAGCAACATGCAAAGCTTTAAAAACCAGACTGCCGAGGAACCCAATTAAAGTCAGATTTTACGAAAGGCAAAAATAGCAGCAATCAATAAAGAAAATCAATTAAAACTTTTATAAACTTTTATATGGCTCAATACTTCTGTTGACTTCTTACTGTTCTAAAGGGACACACACAAAAAAGGGCTTTTTATTTTTATTTTCTTCCTTACAGAATTTACTTTTAAAATTGATTTACAGTATCTATGCAGGTCATTTTTCAAGATGGAAAATGCTTATAAAATTGTCCTCTTCCCACCCAGCAGTTGTAAGTCAGCGAGTCCCGGCAAGACCTACTCTGCCTGTGGCTCCTTCCTTCCCTTTTTCTTTCATCATCATTATTGTGAATATTATTATAGGATGCAAAGAACGAAAAATAAAGATCTGAATCCCAAAAGCTGTCCCCTGACTCTCCATGGTGCTATGACCCACACATGCCCACACTTAATATACAAACAAATATTTATTAAAACATGGCTACATATGTTAAAGAAATTCAAATAAAGTACAGAACTCATTAATTCTCCCAGAGTCCTTTATCTAGGTAGGGCAAGCATTATCAAGCTCATCTTTTTAGAAGACCAAACTGAGAGGCTGCCCACAAAGAGTTTGCTCAAGATTCCAGGGCTGGGGAGAGCAGGGATTCAAACACCAGGAGCCACACATCTCCATGACGGTATCCACTCTTTCCACACTGAAAAGCATCTGTTCTCTCTCTTAGTTGAGGGTAGATCGTCAGTGTCCTATTTACTATAGCATCAATCACTTCTAAATTATAGAGAAATGAGGGGAAAGTGCCTACCATTAATCCCCATTGCTTTTTTCAATTAAGTTTCTTACAATATCAGCGATCAAGAAGGAAAAACGCTTACCTGTAACCTTCGGATTTGGATATCAGAGAACTTTCTTACTCCGTTTACTGAAGGCACCAAACGGTTAAAGAGAGCCTTAGAGAAAGGGGAGAAAAGATTTGAGATGAGGGCATCCCACTGCCATGTCACCTGCCTCAGCATGCAAGGGACCAACACTAATCCAGGTACTTCCCCTTACACACACACACACACACACACACACCCACTTTGCATCCTACCTTGTCTGTCTGGGTCAGCTCATGAAATATCCGAGCATCGATGGCAGCAGCCACGAGGTTATTAGCTGCAGTGATGGCGTGGATGTCACCAGTGAGGTGGAGATTGAACTACAAAAGAGCAGAAGCCACAGCAGTCACTCAATATGCACTAACACCAGTGGGTGCTGGCTGAAGCCCAGCTTGTGAACAGGCTCATGAATGGGCTATGAAAAGCAAATCCCTGAAACCAGGCATGGTGGCTCATGCCTGTCACCCCAGCACTTCGGAACACTCAGCACTCAGGACGGCCACCAGTTCAAGGCCAGCCTGATCAACACAGTGAGCACTAGAACTTATCTATTTATAAAATAAAAACGCCCATCTATCTGTCCCTTGAAACAATTCCTCCCAAAGAAAGAATTGTGGTTCTCCATAAAAGTGTCCAGAGAATGGAGCACACACCGCACCGCACCACTGAGGTCACCAGAGGCTATACCAACGAGGAGGAGCATGGGCAGCTGCTCCCCTCCGGGTCCCTACATTGTTCCCATGTCACAAGGACTTTAATGCTTAAGACCATGCAATATGTGTTTACTTGCTCAAAATAATTATCCTTACTGAAAGGCAGACCTAGAGAGCAAGCTATTGTCACGAGTCTACAAAGAAAGATATTTTTGTTTAATGTGTTGTTCCTGCCAAGAAACAAGTAGATTGTCCACTAAGCATTCTAAAAATATATATAATAAAATAAAATAAATTTCCTCTCTGGAGGGGAAAAGATATGACACAGCCAGATGGAGTCAAACCCTCGGGTGCCTTACCTCTTCCATAGGAATGACCTGGGAATAGCCACCTCCTGCAGCGCCACCTAGGGAACAGACCGAGGGTGGGGATTCAGGTTAACTTGCTTCTCCATGACTTGCAATCCAAAGACTGACAAATCTATTTCCGTAACTACTAAGCATACTGTTTGTTTATTTTCTAGTCATTTGGACAGATGTGATCAGGTGTTTTCTAATTTCCTTCATCGCACTAAAACACTTGATCATGTTCATGCTGAACAGCCTCTCAATTGAAATCTGAGTGCAAATGACAAAACCGTGAACACACACATACATACCTACTTATTATCTTTAGAAATAGGTTCCCTGTGATTCCTAACATATTAAAAAACTCAGATGACAGTTACATAAAGGCAAGCCTGTTTAATTTCCTACTCTTACAAAGCTACTCTAGCTTCCAAAAAAGGAATCTTGAAGGTACACTCCTAATGCAGAGACCCCAACTCTTCCAGAATAGGAGATACACATTAGAAAACAGCTGAACTGTTGGGAGCTCTGCTGGCCTGTGCGGTCAACTAAAGGCCAGTCAAGATGGCCAGGCTGCCACAACATCAGGTAAGATTATGGCAGTGTAAAGAACAGATCTTATTTTTGGGAGGAGGAGACTATGCAAGGAATAAAATTCAATAGAGGAAAAAAGGACAATGAGCTCTCTAGTCAGAAGGAAGAAGGCTCCTGGAGTCAAAGAGGGTTGTTACAAGCACAAAGGCAGGGCGCAGGCTCATCTAGCTCTCAGGAGGCACAAGGACGGCATGGTGGCCAGCCTAGGCAACATGGTGAGGTCCAGGCCAGTCTGAACTACCTGGTAAGACCTAGTCTCAGAGACAAAATGAAACTAACAAGCCCAAGTCAAACCTGGCAGGAAGTAAGAGGTGTGCCTGTTGAGAACATTTGCATTAATTACTGGAACAAGCAGAACATGATACCTTGTCAGCCAGCAAATGAAAAAGCCACTGCTAAGAACATATTATAATTAATAAAAATAGTATAAATTAAAAGAGAATGTTTTGAAAGCAGAAGCAACATTGTCTAGGAAAACACAAAGGAGTAACAGGAGGGGGAAGCAATGAGAAAAGGGAGGCTATGGGGGTTTGGGGTAGGCAATGCATGTGTGTCAAAGTGTCCTTATGTACCACAGCACCATGTACAAAGAGTGTGCACACAGAAAGCTAAAACAAAAACAGAAGCATGTCTTTGTGTGCAGCTCAGTGTGGTATCTGCCTAGCATGAGTGATACCCTGAATTTAATCCCAACCAATGTATGCAAAATAAATAATAAACAAAATCAATAAATAACCTGGAAAAAGAAAGAGAATAAAAGAGCATCATTACAAACCACAGGGATCAAAATGAGGAGGTTAAATATGGTTAGCAATCCAGTGTTCTCACCTGATCAAAACAGTTGAGTAAGGTAGCTTAGCACTTGATATAGGAGTGGGGCAAGAGCTGCTGTGGGCTGAGTTAGTGGCTCTCAACCTTTCTAATGCTGCGACACTTTAATACAGTTCCTCAGGTTGTGGTGACCCCCAACCATAAAATTACTTTGTTGTAACTTCACAACTGTAATTTTGCTACTGTGATGAAATGTAAGGGGGTAAAGGCACTTGCCGCCAAGCCTGACATCCAGAGTTTGATCTCTAGGCTCCATATGGCGGAAGGAGAGAACAAATTAAGCAGGTTGTCTTTTGAGCTCCACACACAGGCTGTGGCAACCACAAATACATACAATAAAGAAATAAATGCAAAATGGTGCCTTTAACCACGTTACCAGTAAGGCCCCATGCTGCTATCCTAAGCAGTGACATCATGTCATTTGAGAATAGAGATGACTTATACACAAAGTGCTTAGCACAATACCTGGCACAAAGCCCACACTAACTGGGGTCAGGTTTTCTTATTCTGTGAGGCTGGTCTGTTTCAGTGGGAGCCTGGATCAGCAGCCATGATTTCCTTTATTGTTACTATGACAGTAGAGTGGATATCAGGATATCAAGTAAAAGCCCTTTGAACTCCATTCTACACATCTTGAGAATCCCTGTACATAACAAAAGTCGTAAGTCTTGGGGTAACAATGAAAGCCTTCCTCAAATGAATCACAATACAAATGTAGGAAGCAAATACTCCAGCTTATCTAAATGAGCTGAGGCACCCATAAGCGTCCACGGGTAAAGTCAGTCTGGGAGGGCTAAAGGAAAGGCAGGGGAGGAGGCAGGTCCCTCTGGCCCACAAGTACCTTTTATCCCAAAGGTGGGGCCCTGAGAAGGCTGTCGCACACAGGCAAAAACATTCTGATTCAGGTGGGCGCCGAGGGCTTGCACCAGTCCGATTGTGGCTGTACTTTTCCCTTCTCCCAGGGGTGTTGGTGTTATACTTCAAGAAGAGAGCAAAAGACCACAGAATTAATGTCACTGGAATCACTGAACACTCAGAGATAACTCCTAATATAAATACTAAGAACTAGGGGCTAGAGAGAAGGCTTGGTGGTGAAGGGCGCTTGCTGCTCTTCCAGAAGACTGAGTTTAGGTCCCAGCGCCCATGTACTAGCTACCTAGGCTTGCATTCCCCTATAGCTTAGCCCCAGGAGCATCCTACATGCTCTTTTTTTTAATATTTATTTATTTATTATGCATACAATATTCTGTCTGTGTG
>LOJH01006875.1:20846-31800 GCA_001685095.1 Ellobius talpinus | reverse complement strand
TACAGATGGTTGTGAGCCACCATGTGGTGGCTGGGAATTGAACTCAGGACCTCTTGGAAGAGCAGTCAGTGCTCTTAACCTCTGAGCCATCTCTCCAGCCCCCCCATGCCATTCTTAACATAGTAATTGGGCAAGTGGTTGCTAGTGGTTAGGGGTGGGATCATTATGCCTAGGCAGTGTTCTTTGCTTCCACCATGTTGGTGTCAGCATCATAGTCGTCTGTTGAGCTGTGGCTGTGGAAGGACTAAGGCTCAGTGTGTTTGTTTGGCTTCTTGGAGCTGCGTGTGTAGCTACAGTTATTTTAGAATGAAGTTTCATTTACCACACTGGACAGGCTTCTGTCTTTCAGCTGCTTGGGAGGCTAAGGCTGGAGGTCCTCTTGTCCATCGTACCCAACCTGGGCAACACAACAAGTCTTCCTGTGTGCGTGTATGTGTGGTGTGTGTATGCATGTTTGCATGTGTGTGTAGGTGCTTGTCCACATGTGTATACAAGTGAATATGGAAGGCCAAAGTTGAAAGCAGGTGTCTTACTTGCTCTCTATTTTATAGAGACAGAGTTTCTCAGTTGAACCCAGAACAGATCTGCTAATCTGGCTAACCAGTTTGTTCAAAGAATCCCTTGCCACCCAAGTGCTGGGATTACGGGGCTGTTGTGTGGAATCTGCGAATCCAGACTGGTTGGTTCTCAGACTTACACAGCGAACACTTTTGGCACTGAGTCCCCTCCCCAGCTCAGGACTCTCTCTTTAACAACACTAGCACAAAGCATTGGGAGTATGTTTTGCTCTTAGCAGTCTTACCAGTTTAGCCAGGCAGTGGTGGTGCATGTCTTCATTCCCAGAACTGGGGAGGCAGATGCAGGCAGATCTCTGTGAGTTCGATGCCAGTCTGGTCTAGGACACCTAGGGCTACAAAGAGATACCCTGTCTTGAAAAACCAGGGGTAAAAAAAATCTTACCAGTTTGCTGAAGAACATCCCTAGCACCTCCAGAACAATGAAAAGGTGATCTTTATGGGTAATAATCACAGCTGTTAGCAAAGTAACATGGTTTGAGAGGTGGTCCTGTTTTCTTTTCTTCTAGCTAGAAGAAAGTACATTTCAAAAAAGTACACTTAGTAAATTGGGCAGTGAGTCTTGTTGTTGTTGTTGTTTTAAAGTTTTATCTCTGCAAGATAATCCTTTAAACACCTTTAATCCTAGCACTTGGGAGACAGGCAAGTAGATCTCTGAGTTATATGCCAGCCAGAGCTTTACAGTGAGACTCTGCCTAACAAACAAACAGATACCTTTATATAAGGCCTTGCTTCAGTGTCCTCTGCCCTGAACACAGGGAGGTAAGGTTGCCTGCTCTCCCTGCCTGCCAGCACACTGGGAAGAGGGTTCCTCAAATCCCCTTGGAGTTTTGTTAAATGTCTTCTGTAATATTGTGGTCTTTCACAGTTCAAGAACAGTTGATAATTTTGCTACATCATACTTTGTGTATTGTGGTTCTGACAGCAGAGTAATAAGTACACTGGTTTCTTTTGCAGTTCAGGTTTGTACACTGTTGCCCCACAGCCTCTGTCCCGTGTTGTCCTGTTGATCCTTACAGTCTAACCCTCTGACCCAGAGCTGTCTCCCTTTATTTTTGGGTTTTCTTCCTTAAAAAAAAGTAATATATCTATGTGTGTATTTTGCCTGCATGTATGTATTTGTGCATCATATGTGTGCAGTGCCCAAGGAGGCCAGAAGAGGGTGTCTGATCCCCTAGACCAGACTATTTAAGTTGCATGTGGGTGCAGTAACTGAGCCCTGGTCGTCTGCAAGAGCAGGCAGTAAGTGCTCTTAACCACTGAGCTGTCTCTTCAGCCTCTCTGAGTTTTTTATTCAGATTTTTTGGCTTGTTTATTTTGGTGGTACTAGAGATTGCATCAGGGTCTTAATATATGCTAGACAAACCTCTCTACCATTAAGGTATGTTCTAGGCCTTCCCCCACCCCACCCCCTTTTCTTTTTCTGGTATTACTGTGTATCTCTAGTTGGCCTGGAACTCCTTATGTAGGTAGACCTGACTAGTCTCAGAAATCCACCTGCCTTTGCCTCCTGAATGCCAGGATCAAAGGCCTGTACCCCACACTTGACAGATCTTACACCTAGAGTTATAGGAGGTTGTGAGCCACTCAGTGTGGGTGCGGGAAACTGAACTCTGGTCCTCTTCAAGAGCAACAACTATCTTTTGAGACAAAGTCTCTTGTACCTGAGGCTTGCCTTGAACTGCTGGAATTACACACAGCTCATTCCTTCAGAATATTTTAATAACAAAAATAGAGTGACATGATTTGTCAGTTTAGATTGGTGGCAAGCAGTGGGCTGGGAGCTGCTTTCAGATTGTTTGGGGGAATCTGTAGTGGAGTCCAAGGTGAAGGAACAACCTGCTGAGTGCTGCACAGTGCTGTCAGCTTAAAGCCACATTTTCTGTAAGATGAGAATTCTTCAGGACCATTCCCCAGTGTCTGGAAAGGCTTGATTATTATCTGGTTTGTTCTTTGGCAGCACAGTGTTGCAAACCTCACCTTGTATATAATTAGAGGTGGAAAAATGGCCAGCATACCATAGGTTTTGTGTTGTAGACTAGCAACACTGCTTCAGAAATAAAGGGAGAGACCCTGTTTCTTGTCCCTGACTGCTGGAACTTTTCTCTCTCTTTTTGTCTTTTGAGACGGGGTTTCTTTGTATAGCCTTGGCTGTTCAAGAACTAACTCTGTAGAGCAGGCTGGCCGTGAATGCAGAGAGATCCACCTGCCTCTGCCTCTGGAGTGCTGGGATTAAAGGTGTGCACCACTACTGCCCGGCTTTATTTATGTATTTTTTAAGGTATGAGTGCTCTGTATGCTTGAATGCGGAAAAAGGGCATCAGGATCCCATTATAGATGGTTGCAAGGCACCATGTGGTTGCTGGGAATTGAACTCAGGCCCTTTGGGAGAGCAGCCTGTGCTCTTAACCACTGAGCCATTTCTCTAGTCCTTGATTTTTTTTTAAAGATTTATTATTGTGTATACAGTATTCTGCCTGCATGCATGCCTACAGGCCAGAAAGGAGCACCAGATCTCATTACAGATGGTTGTAAGCCACCATGTGGTAGCTGGGGATTGAACTCAGGACCTTTAGAAAAGCAGGCAGCACTCTTAACCACTGAGCCATCTCTCCAGCTTGTTTTTTTTTTCTTTTTTTAAATTTAAAAATTTTCATATATTGTGCATGTATGCTTGATGTTTGGGAGGGTGTGAGTGTGTGTGTGTGATGATCAGAGCACACCTGGAGGGGGCTGCATGCTGTCTTTGCACTGTGTCAGGCTCGGTTTACATAGCAAGGTCCTTTATCCACTGAGCCTTTTCCATGCCCCTTAGGCTGTTTTTCTGTTTTCTCTTTCTCCTTTCTTCTCCCGCTCCCCCCAGGCTTTCTGCCATTTTGCCCAAGTTGGCCTCAGAGTGAACTCCAGCCTCAGCCTCCAGAGTTTCACATAATCTAGGTTGGCCTCTGTTGTAAGATACTGTTTGTTTGTTCCCTGCTGCTCAACCCAGAAATAGTCACACAGAAACCATATTATTTGCAATACTGTTTGGCCAATAGCTTAAGCTTATTTTTGGCTAACTCATATCTTAAATTAACCCATCTCCATGAATCTGTGTATTGCCATGAGGCTGTGGCTTACCATGTAAAGTTCTGACTGTCTCGGTGGGGTTACATGGCTTCTCAGTGACTCCGCCTTCTTTCTCCCAGCATTCAGTTTAGTTTTTCCTGCTTACCTCTATTCTGTCCTGTGCAGGCCCAAGACAGTTTGTTTATTAACCAATAGTATTCACAGCATACAGACCAGGCCTCAAACACCTTATGCAGCAGAAGATGACTTTCTGACTCCTCCTGAGTGCTGGAATTAAAGGTGTGTGCCACCACGTCAAAGTTCATGTGGTGCTTGGGATGGAACTCTGAACTTCATACTTACAGCATGTACCAATTGAGCCACGTCACCAGTGCCTGTTTGGCTTTTTCTTTGATGCAGGGTCTCTCTCCATAGCTCTGCTGTACTTGAACTTGGAGCAGTCCTCATGTCTCAATCTCCTGAAGGCTGGGGTTACAGGCATGAATCACCATGCAATTCTACAAACCCCTTAATGAAATAATAGTCTTAGCCTCTGTACCTTGGCTAAAGGGCCTGCTCTTATAGTGGAGGTCAACCCAGAGTCCCAGAGACTCAGTGTGGGGAGTAAAGCCTTGACTCCTGGTACCAGATTACATGTGGAGGGAAGGAAGGTTTTTCTTCTTTACTGTTGACTAGGTGGCCAAGGCCCTAGGCACAGGGAACTTGTCTGCCTTATCTGTCATCTGACCCAATCCTGACTTAAAACATATAAAAGAGATATCTGATAAATACTTATTGTTTAAATACATATGACTTTAAGGCCTTCAGAGATGGCTCCATTGGTAAAGTTCTTGCAAGGAAAAACCTGAGTTTGTTTTTAGAACAATTTTTTTTTAAAGCCAGATTGGGGGCTTGAGGCATAGCTCAGTGGTTAAGAGCACGTGTAGCTCTTAGAGAGGCCTGGGTTTGGTTCCCAGCACCCACACACATGCTCATAACCATCTACAAGTCCAGTTCCAGGAAATCTGATGCCTTCTTCTGACCTCTTTGGTCACCAGGCATTTATATGGTGTGAGCAAAACACTCATACACATAAAATAAGATGAATAAATCTAATAAACTTAAAAAAAACCAGGTATAGTGTTACTTACATAATTCCAGGTATGGGAACTGGGGACAGGAAGATTGCTGGGCCTTGCTGGGTAGGCAGCCCTACAAATTACTTGGGAAACTCCAGACTGGTGAGAGACAGTCTCAAAAAAGAGGTGGATGGTATTTGAGAATTGACACTTGAAGCTGTCCTCTCGCTAACTACGCTGTGCCTGCATGCTGATATTCACATACATACAAGTAAACATTTTTTAAGTTAATGTGAACAAGTGTTTTGCCTTCGTGTGTGTTTGTGTACCACATTTGTACCTGCTGCTGCCTGAGGCCAGAAGAGAGTAGATTTCCCCAGAACTGGAGTTATAGAAGGTTGTGAGCCCCCATGATTTTCTGGGAATTGAACGGGGGTCCTCAGGAAGAGCAGCACGTACTCTTAACTACCAAGCCACCTTTCCAGCCTGCATGAATATACTTCCAAATAGAGGCTTCATGGTCATGCATTCACGAGATTTCACAAAGATTTGGCTTGATTGATAGTACTGTACATGGGACTGGGGTGACAGCCAGCTACTGCTGATTGGTATTTCCTTTTCCTGGAAGAATCCAGACTGTGGTTGGTTTTCAGGTCTTTGGATTTGTTTTTAGTTACTTTGCCACTGGCTTTGCTTTATCAAAAATACCTAAGTTTATTATGCAGTAAAGTAAACTAATAGGGCTGGTGTGGTGGCGGGACCAAGCCATCTTGCCAAGCCTCATGACCTGAGTTTATACTCAGGACCCACGTGGTGTGGAAGGAGAGAGCCACCACAGGCACACTGTGGCATGCATATGTGCCCACCACCCTCCAGTCTCACCAAAGACACACAAAATAAATAAAACGACAACTAGTGGTGTGCATTGCTGAACACCTGCAACACCTGTAACTGTAGCATGGGGGAGGGGAGGCCAGGAGAGGTGAGGTGAAGGTCCACTGGGGAATTTGTCAAGATTTTTTCAAAATAAAAAGTGAAAGGGGGCTGGGGACATGATCAGTAGGGCACTTGCTCAGCAGTCTCACAGCCCTGGCTTTCATTCCCAGTACTGCAAACTGAAACTGAAGATCTGTCCTGAGTTTCTCAAAGGGACACAAATGAGCCCAGGACAGCTACTTCCCAGCTTTACCCCTGCCAGCGTCTCCCAGTTTTACTCATCCTTTTCTATTTTCTCCCTAGAGTATTTCTGGGAAACCGCAGGCATGTAGTAATTTCAGCCTTGTATTTATCTGTGCTGGGTACAAGCAGGTAGATTGAGTTATTCCTCCCCTTCTTACAGCTCAAGGCATCAAAATACCGTAATTGTTCTTCTCCTGCCCTCACCCCCGCCCTAGACGGGCTCTCACTGTGTGCCTCTGGCTGGTTTCAACCCTGCTTTGTATAGGCAAGCTGGCCTGAAATTGAGCAATCCACCTGCCTTGCCTCCTGCTTCATTAAAGGAATCTTTTTTTTAAGATTTGCTTTAAGTTTTTTATTTATGTGTATTTAGTTATATTTTAGTATGTGTAGCTGTATGCAGGATGCAGGTACTGTGGAGTCCATAAGAGCGATGTCAGATTCCCTGGAACCAGAGGCAGAAGAGGCAGGAGGGTGTGAGTTGCCTCATGTGGATGCTGAGAGCTGAACTTGGGTCTTTTGTTTTGTGTTTTGAGACATAGCCTTGACTGTGTGCTGTGTAGATGAAGCTGGCCTCAAACTCAGAGATCCCCCCACTTCTGCCTCCTGAGTGCTGAGATTAAAGGTATGCTCCCTTATACCTGGCTAACTTGGGTCTTTTTGAGAGCAGCAACCGCTAAGCCATCTAGCCCCTAGTTATCACATCTACGCATTATATTTTTTAAAAAAGTTCTTTTTTCAGCCTTGTGGTGGCAGCACATGCCTTTAATCCTAGCACTTGGGAGGCAGAGACAGGCGGATCTCTGCGAGTTCAAGGCCAGCTTGGTCTAGGACAGGCTCCAAAGCTACAGAGAAACCTGTCTCTCAAAACCAACCAAACAAAAACAAGTAACAAAAAAATCATTCTCTTTTTACTTGTGTATGGGTGTGGATAAGTATGAGAGTACAGGCGTCTGTGAAGAAGGTCCCTTGGTGCTGGAGTTACAGAAGTGTGTAAATCGCTCAATATGGGTGCTGGGAGCTGAGCTCCCAGTCCTCTACGAGAGCCTCCAGTGCTCTTAACTACAAAGCTGTTTCTCCACCTCTGGTTTTTCGAGGCAGGGTTTCTCTGTAGCTTTGGAGCCTGTCCCTAGTGCTGTGGGTGGGACAGAGACAGGAGGATACCAGGGACTTTCTGGGTGCCAACGTAGTTCTAGGTTTGGTGAGAGGCTCTGTTGCAAGTGGATAAAGTGGGGAGTGATAGGACAGAACACCTAAAGCACTCTCGTCCTTCCTGTGTACCACAAAGACTTGTGTGCATAGCTGGGTGGTGGTGATGCATGTCTTTAAACCCAACACTCAGGAGGCAGGCAGATCTCTGAGTTTGAGGCCAGCCTGGTATACAGATCAAGTTTCAGGACAGGCTCCAAAGTTACAGAGAAACTCTTGTTTTGAAAAACTGGCAAAAGACTTGTGTGCATATATCACACACTTGCGTGATTGACACTTGGGGTTGAGGGTTATAGTCAGTGGTAGAACATAGACCTGTATGAGTCCCTCTTCTAGAATTGCAAGAGTCCAAGCTCGGTTTGAGGGTGCATACCTGTATTCCTGGCACTTCGGAGGTGGAAGCAGAAAGATTTGGACTTTGTGGCCAGCCTGGGTTGCATAAAATCCTGATACCCCTCTCTGCTGTGCCCCCCCAACTCCCCACATGCTATATAGAAAGAAACGAACCGGACCACAGGGAAACAGGTGCCCCCTCAGTGTGTGGCTGGATTCAGATAGGTATCTGGAAGCCTGCTGTTTTCATATGAAGGGAAATTGAAGTGAGTTGTTTGGTGCCTTGACTTGGCTACCTGGGAAGACAGATGTGTCCTGCTGTGAGCAGACTCTTTGTGAGCTAGCTCCTTCATCTTTACAACCAAGTATATGGCTTCTGAGATCATCTGTCTCTGGGGTATTTAAAACTAAAAAGGTTTTCTGGTTTTATAGATAGTTGAAGTATTGGTAACACCAAGGAAAGCTGTCACAATTTGAAAAGATAAACCAGGACTGATTTCCAGACACTACAAGAAAAAAGGAAGGAAAAATGGTAAGACAGTTTTTTCTTTGCTCATAGACACTATTTCTTCACTTATATACAAAGATGCTTGTAGCATGTCCCCAAAGTATTTGATACTGTTAGCATTTTTGTCTTAGACATTTGAATTTCTAAAGTAATTACTCGTCACGATGTGAATACAGTAGTCCCCCCTTAGCCGCGTTCTGGCTTCCCGCGGATTTAGTTACCTGCGGTCCACCGCAGTTTGAAAATATTAAGTGGAAATTTCCAGAAAGAAAAAAATTGCTAAATTTTAAATTGTGCACCATCCTGATGCCTGCGTCATTCACCTCACTTCATCTCATCACGTAGGCATTGTATCATCATCACTTCATCACAAGAAGAAGAAGGGTGAGTAGGATGATCAGCTACTTGGAGGGAGAGCACATTCACATTCCGTCCTGTTTAAGCCCTTCCTGTGCCTGATTGACCAATTAAACTACCATACCAGTATGCGTAGAGGTTAAACCCAGACCATATTTTGGTTTTGGTGCTGTCCGCGGTTTAAGGCATCCACTGGGGTCTTGGAATGTGTACCCCGCAGATAAGGGGGGACTACTGTAGTATAGTGAGCGATACATAAAATACCCCATTTCTGCTGTTGCGTGGAAAGTGTCCTCTCAGGTCCTTGGCCACATTCCCATAGTCTATCTTCGGTGGAGGATGGAATGGTACTAAGTGGTAAGGGGTGGGCTGCTGCCTGTCCTTGCATCATTTTTAGCGTAGTTTTCACATTTCCAGCGTCCCATGAGAATTTTTGTGAATGATGATCGCCATGTCATGGCAAAACATTCTTCAGTATACCCAACGCAAGAGGAGCTGGAGGCCGTACAGAATATGGTATCTCACACTGAGCGGGCCCTCAAGGCTGTTTCTGACTGGATTGATGAGCAGGAGAAGGGCAGCGAGTTCACCGAGGCAGACAATATGGACACACCCCCAGACGATGAGAGCAAAGAAGGGGCTGGGTGAGTCTCAGGTGCTTTCTCTCTCCCTCTCCCACCTCTCTCTTTTTCTTTCTCTCTCTCTGTGTTGAGGAAGGCAGGTCTTTTTAGGCAGGGTCTTATGTAGCCGAGACTTGCTTCCTCACTGTGTGTTAAAGGCTGCCCTTGAATTCCTGATGCCTTCTGCCTCTGCTTTGCCTAGCTCTTGTACTGTGTTTGCTTTGTTTTGTGACAGGATCTTAGGGTCAGCCTTTGCTGACCTTCAGCTTATTTTGTAGCACCAAAATCACAGAGGTCCTTCTGTCTCAGTTTCCTGAATGCTAGGGTTGCAGGTCTCTGTCACCATGTGGCACAGCTAAGCTAGTATCTCTCTTAAGAAGTGCCAGTCTCTCTGGGTACTGGCTAGGTTGGCTTCCCATTGAGCCTGACTTTTGTCTGTCTCACAGGGAACAGAAGGCGGAACACATGACTAGGACCCTGAGGGGCGTGATGCGGGTCGGCCTGGTAGCCAAGGGTCTTCTGCTCAAGGGGGACTTGGATCTGGAGCTGGTTCTGCTCTGTAAGGAGAAGCCCACAACTGCCCTTCTGGACAAGGTGGCTGACAACCTGGCCATCCAGCTCACTGTGAGTCACCAGCAACACTACCATGCCAGAGGGGATTCTAGCACTTGTGGAGAAGATGATCAGAGGACGAGAGGGCCCATCTGTGCCATGTGCCAGGGAGCACCTCTTGTATTTGCCATGTTCACCTTGATAAGAAGCAGGTCACCACAGAGCCATTGAGGGTCTGTGGCATCTGTTGTTTATAGTGGTGCCCGTTCTGTTAGTGAAAGCCTTATGCCCTCATGTGTGAAGCCTAGACTATTGGGCTAGAACTATCATGTGTAGGCTGGATGGGATGAAGGAAGGGCATTAATTCTTCATGGATCAGACCTGGAGATACTTAAAATTCCACTTACCTGATGAGCTCAGTGGTGCAATTCAGTGAGAGAAAGAGGAACAGTATGGTCGTGGTGGTTTATACCTGTAATCCCAGCATTTAAGATGCTGAGTCAGGAAGACTATGAGTATTTAAGTCCAGCCTAGGCTCTAGAGTAAGACCAAAAAAAAAAACCCTCAATCAGATCATTTCTTCTGTTACTAAAATATTGCATAAATAAGTCTTTGATATTTAGTGAACATTTACTGAGCCAGACCCCAGGTCACATTTATATGTATCTATCTCCCCCACTTGCTTTGATAGTCTGTCCATTTTGTCCCCAGTGGAGGCCGCCAGAGACAGCAGAGATTCTTTACTATTGTATTCTGCATTTCCAGAAAAGTTTTTCTAGATTTAATTTAAAAGATAAGTGCACAGAAATTCAAAGTTGGTTTTAAGTATTTTTAAGTTACTCTGCAAAGAAAAATATCTTTGTGTCAGTAAACATTCCATAATATAAGGCTTTTTGGGTACATGTTCAGAGAATGGTATGAATTGAGATCTGAAAGAGCAAGTGTTAGAAACTTGAGGAACTCCTGAAGGTCATACCCTCGGATGGTTTCTCATAGCTATGATTTCATGATTACTATTGTCTCTTTCTAAAGATTGTTATGTGGAGCACTTTGGTAAATATTTTGAAAGAAAGAGCTTTGTATTCTCTAGGCTCTGTAATGGATGTGGTAGGAGCCTTATAACGTGTACATATAGCTGTGTTTAGTGAGCCCAAGTCCGTCCCTAGTATGTACACTAGGTCATGCTCATTATGTCAGTGGTTCTTGACATTTGACATCTCCACCCTCCCTGGGCACTTTTGGCCATCTGAGATTGGGAGAAGTAAGGTACTCCTACCCCTAGTAAGTGGTTACCAGGGATACTCTGAACACCCTGTATGACACAGGACAGCATCCTCTCTTAGGCAAGAATTACCTCATCCAGCAAGTGAGCCATGCTAAGGTCGAGAAATCTGCATACCAATTTCCAGGGCATATGTACTCTCTACAGTATATGCACTTTCCTTTTTTGAGACAGGGTTTCTCTGTGTAGCCCTGGCTGTTCTGGAACTCACTCTG
>LOJH01006875.1:2175-20707 GCA_001685095.1 Ellobius talpinus | reverse complement strand
TCTCTCTCTCTCTCTCTCTCTCTCTCTCTCTCTCTCTCTCTCTCTCTTATTTTATTTTTTTCTCTGCTTGTTCGAGACAGGGTTTCTCTGTAATAGCCCTAGCTGTCCTGGAACTAGCTCTGTAGTCCAGGCTGGCCTTGAACTCTGCCCCCCAAGTACTGGGTTTAAAGGCGTGCACCACCACTGCCCAGCCCACTTTCCTTCTTTTAACAAAAATAGTTTAAGAAACTGGATTTTTTTTCCAGTTAATAGAAGCTAGCTTATAAAGAAGTTGAGGTTGAACTGTCGAGCACCCATAGATATTCTCTGCAGGACGCATATACACCCATGTCTGTCATTGGCTATAAGCTATAGTAATGCATGTGCATCTCTCCCATGGGGTCTGCCTACTGCTTCTCCTTGCATGAACTTGTTCAGGCTGAGGATCACCCTCTGTCATGGACACTGGGTCTCCCACACAGTATCCAGTGACATGGGCTTTGTTCTGCATCCTTGAAGTGTGTGCATGTTAAGTCCATGTTAGAAATTAGAAGTCTCAGCCTTGAATCAGCACTGAAACTGAGGCAGGAGAGCCACTGGACGAGAAGAGCCTGTCTTAGAAAATGAGAAAGAAGACCTGTTTTTCTCCAGATGAGCTCTCCATTGTATCTCTGACTGGCCTTGAGGTCAGTTTCCAGCCTCAACATCCTGAGAGCTAGGGTTATACATATGTGCCTCACTGGTTGACTAGCTGTTATTTATTTTTATCCTAGATTTCACTGGGTAGCTGTGGCTTGCCTTGAGCTTGCTCTGTAGACCAGACTGGCCTCAAACAGCAGTGTTGTCTAGCTTTTGTCTTCAGAGTGCAGGGATTTCAGGCATGTACTCTGATCTTAGGCTTGAATTACATTTGGTTTCTTTTTTGTTTGGTTGTTTCTTTTTAAATTAACATTGATTGTTGTTGGTGTCATTATGCTACTCAGGCCTGCCCTAACCTCCTGGGTTCAAGTGATCCTCTGACTTCAGTCTCCTAAGTCCCTGGAGTGGCTGCCACTGCTCCTTTCACTCCCTGCCCTTGAGATAGTCTTGTTCTTTGGTTTGTGTTAGCTTTGAACTCATTATCCTGCCTTAGTCTCTAACTGCTGGGATTATAGGTATGAGCCACCACGCTTGACTCCTCCCTTTACATTTTAACATTCTTGGTGGAAATAGCTTCTCTGACTGCAGGATTAGAGGTTCTCCTCAGATTCATAACCTGAGACCCAATGGAGTTTGTCAGAATTGTTGATTGCCGTACAGAGAAAGTGTTTTGAAAGCTACCTTCTTTTCTTCCTCCAGACTGTGACAGAAGACAAGTATGAAATACTCCAGTCTGTGGATGATGCTGCGATCTTGATAAAAAACACAAAAGAACCCCCTTTGTCCTTGACCATCCACCTGACCTCCCCTGTTGTCAGAGAAGAAATGGAGAAAGTATTAGCCGGAGGTAGGGATGCCGAGAAAGGCCAGCAGAACACTGCAGACTTGGTGTTCCCTCTCGCTCAAATGTGCTATTCAGTTTTAGAGTGCTTTGATTCGAGGGTGTCAGTGTAGCTCTGACTGCCTATACTTAAATTTATGTCTCCCCTTGGCCCTGTGTTCTTGGGAGTTTGACCCAACAGTGGCACTAAAAGTGAGTAGCACTTTGCATAGGGTGTGCACCATTTTGTTTCTCGTTGCCTTGAATTGTTTTGAACCTCTTTGTTAAACTTGTTTCCCTCTGAAAAAAAGTATGTCCCCAGGAATCTTACAGTGTTGCGTTGCTTAGCAGCAACCAGATGGCTTCTATATGAACGGCACGTAGGAGCAGCGGTCGGCTAGCCCTGCAGCACAGCCTGAGTGTTTTCGTTTGGCCTCTGCCTGTGGCACTCTGAGCTTTATAGAGTCCAGGAACTGCAGCAGACTTTTGGATAAGGTTTTAAACCATTGTGCTGTCTTCCAGCCCAGTCTTTGCACTCATCCACAATTCATGGTCTCCCTGCAGCCCTCCTGGGCCTGCTGTCAGGCCTTATCCAAATCCCTGATAGCTGGCAGAGCCAAACGACAGCATTGCTAGCTGTACTGCAGTGGAGGCTGACTTGTTGATTTTCCTTTGGCACATGTATCTGATGCCAATGACCAAAGAAAACCCTCTTAGCTTATCCACTCAGGGACGCTGGACCTTTGACCAACAGGACTCTCTCTGTCAAGGCCTGGGGCTAGGGCAGTCCCGCCTGGTGTGCGGAGGTGGTCCCCTGTGCTACATACAGGTGGATACCTGTTTGAGAAGCAGAGAGGGAGTTCATTTCCACTCCCCCCCACCTTTTTGTTTTTATTTTTGTTTTTCCTATTATAAATTCTAGCCTAGCTAATTTATGGGGAAGAAGTAAGGGAATGGGTCTCTTAGAAGATAGGGTCGGCCTATCTTTTCCCTTCCCCACCGATTGTGCCTTTTAGAGTAACTTTTCTTTTTCGATTTTTGGTTTTTGTTTCAGTGGTTTAAAATTTTGGAGAGGGCCTCCCAATTTTTCTGACTTCCTCTCAGAGCAGAGCTGATGGCAATTTAGCCTCTCCTTCCCTTGTCCAGGGTGGACAGAAATTGAGATTATGGGAGACTCAGCTGCCCTTTATTTAGGAAGCTGCCACATCCCCTTTGCACCTGACAGAACCCCTTGGTCAAACTGTGCCTTGTCTTCTTATTCCATCCATGAATAGAAACGCTATCAGTCAACGACCCCCCGGACGTTCTGGACAGGCAGAAATGCCTTGCTGCCTTGGCGTCCCTCCGACACGCCAAGTGGTTCCAGGTTTGCATTTTGTTCTTCTCTTTGTCTTTCGGTAGAGAATGCCTAAGCTTTACAACATGGCTAACTTTGACCATAAAGTGTCCATAACTTTGTAGCCGTGCCGATCTTGTTAGCACCTGCAACGTGCAGCTGCTAAAGGAGCGTGCCTAAATCGATTTGACTTGACAACCCTGAGGAGGCTCATGCTGAGCAGTGGGCTGCTTTGCAGTAAGAGTAACAGGCTTCCACACACACAGGGAACTCAGTGCTGGCCACACACTTGGTGGCTGTGCACCCTTGCAACCGTTTACCCTTGGCAAAGCAGTGCCATGAGACTTATGTTGTTCATGTTTGCCTGCTGTCCTCCATGGTGCCCTGAGTATGAAGAGCCTGTGCTTTCTTCCTCTAGGCCAGAGCCAATGGGCTGAAGTCATGCGTCATTGTCATCCGTGTCCTAAGGGACTTGTGTACCCGAGTGCCCTCCTGGGGTCCCCTCAGAGGATGGGTAAGTCACCTTGTGACTAGGGATGGGGGTAGTGTTTGTCCAGACAGGCACTTTCAGCCTTTCCATAGCTTCACAGTTGTTGATTTGGATGGCTGTTGTGATCCATCAGATCCTAGGTTGGAGTGGAATGGAGTGGAGTGGCAATAGTTTAAGAAAGGAGGTGGGAACTGCCTAGGCCGTCTGCTGTGACTAGTCATATAAGGAAGGGTAGGTGTGCAAGTGTTCTTGAACAGCCTCCCATCAGGGACCTACGGCCTGTTCTGCCAACTGCCTGTTTTTCTTTCTTTTTATTATTTTATTTTTTTAAAGCTGTCTGTTTCTCAACAGCCCATTATTAAGAATATTGTTTCAGGCCGGGCGGTGGCAGTGCACGCCTTTAATCCCAGTACTCGGGAGGGAAAGGCAGACGGATCTCTGTTAATTTAAGGCCAGCCAGGTCTATGGAGCAAGTTCTAGGACAGGCTCCAGAGCTATACAGAGAAACCCTGTCTCGAAAAAAAAAAAAACAAAAAAAATTTTTTTTGAGTGGTTACACGGTTTAAGCCTAATTACCTTCTTAGGTCCTCAGTGCTGTCCCTTTGCCCATGCTGCCTTTATGAAAGTCCGCTAATCCCTGCCTAGATGTCTGATGTTGCACGTTCATCTCATCGGCTGACTTTGAATCTCAGGGCCCCTAACCCCTCTAATCCAGTGATAGGGCTTCCTAGGGTATCTCCTTTTGCAGCTGGAAGCTCATTGTCCCTCTTGCCTTTCAGCCTCTGGAGCTGCTATGTGAGAAGTCCATCGGCACTGCCAATAGGCCAATGGGTGCTGGTGAAGCCCTACGAAGAGTGCTGGAGTGCCTGGCATCCGGCATCGTAATGCCAGGTTGGGGCCTTGTGGTTTTCAAGGGACAGGGACAAGGACAGGGATGAAGGCCTTATAGCCACTGCCTCACTGGTCCACTGACTGGGTTAGGGACATAGCAGCTCCATGCCCCCCTGCTAGGGCCAAAGCACGTGACTACCCTCTTGCACCATCATATCCAGCCCTGTGCCGGGTCCGCAGCCGTGAATCAGGACGGACCCGGGGCCAGTGGTGACCCACTCCCACATGACTTTGTTGCTCTGAGACACATATGATTTATTTCTGTCAAGGGCTGGATGCCGAGTGGGTCACCGAGCTCGGTATGTTTTCCAGAGCTGGGTGTGGATGGGGTGCGGGGGGGTAACACACCTGGTTCCCTCAGCCAACAGCTCTTATGAGACGACAAGGGATAATCCTCTGCATATCTTCCTTGTTTCCTGCCTTCAGATGGTTCTGGCATTTATGACCCTTGTGAAAAAGAAGCCACTGATGCTATTGGGCATCTAGACAGACAGCAACGGGAAGATATCACACAGAGTGCGCAGGTATAGTCGTCGCCATTGCCAACATGAGCCTTTACCCAGTCTGCACTCACTGGTTCCCAGTTCCATTACTGGGCATTTGAAGGGCAGCCCCTGGAACATAGTCTCAGGTTGGGGACCAAGGCAAAGGCATGGTGTCTGATACAGGGAGCCCCAATCTGGACTGCTTCTTTGTTCTGGTGCCACATGTGATTGTTGTCTGTCTCTCGCCCTGCCCTACTGTTAGGTTGGCACAGCGAGGGCAGTGAGCCACAGCTTTGCTGTGAGGACTGCTCTGGGGGTTCTTCCCTGCAGGTCCACCACCTGACTCCATGTGGCAGCCAGCCCCCAGGTTGGGGTCTCCTGTACTCATCTTGAGGGGGGTGGTCACAGGCAGGCACTCCCCCACAGCAAGGTTGGGCCAGAGTTGTCAGGCCCTGCCCTGGCTGTCGGGGGACTCCTTGCTGACCTAGGGGAGACTATTAGCAGGCCCCCCAGCTCCCACCCCATCTCATAAGGCATTAGTGAGCACACATATAGTACCTGTGGCATGAGGCAGCTGAGTCAGATTCCTATTCCTTTCTCTAGCATGCTCTGCGGCTCGCTGCTTTCGGTCAACTCCATAAAGTCCTAGGAATGGACCCCCTGCCTTCCAAAATGCCCAAGAAACC
The DNA here is from genome assembly GCA_001685095.1 of Ellobius talpinus. Taxonomy (NCBI): domain Eukaryota; kingdom Metazoa; phylum Chordata; class Mammalia; order Rodentia; family Cricetidae; genus Ellobius; species Ellobius talpinus. The sequence goes on along the minus strand of LOJH01006875.1, from coordinate 15,381 downwards.
AAAGAACGAGAACCCAGTGGACTACACTGGTAAGGACACGTGGGCACTGATGACAAGGCTCTCTCCATAGTGCTGTCTGCATATCTCAGGTGCTTCTTCTTGGTCTCTTTTCAGTTCAAATCCCCCCCAGCACCACCTACGCCATCACACCCATGAAACGCCCTATTGAAGAGGATGGGGAGGAGAAGTCTCCCAGCAAAAAGAAAAAGAAGATTCAGAAGAAAGGTAGGACCATGCCCTGACTTGTGCCCCCTTTCCTCTGTCTGGCTCGGTCACTGTACGTCTGGAAGTGATAAGTTTGCTCTTTGCTTTTGCTTTGTCTTTTTTTTTCTGGTAGATGATATTAAAACCTTACTTTGCTTTTTTTTAAAAATCCGTGTGTGTTTGAAAAGAATTTGTGTGGGTGTGAATGTACATGTGGCATGGTGTTCACGTGGAGGCTAGAGGACAACCTTGGCCTGTCCTTGCCTTCCACCTTGTTTTAGACAGGGTCTCTTTGTCGTTTCCTGCTGGGTAGGCCAGGCTAGATGCCTCATGGGCTTCCTGGAGATTCTTTTGCTTCCACCTCCTGTCTAGCCATGGGAGTGTGGAGATCACAGATGTTTTTCATCCCATGTGGCTTAATGTGAGCTCTCAGGATCTGAACTCTCAGGCAATTCATTGTAGGCTCTTTGGCCTCTTAGCCATCTTCTCAGCCTTTGATATTCATTTATTCATTCATCCATTTGTTTATTTGTTTGTTGGTTTGTTGAGACATGTTCTCTGTTATCATGTAGCTCTAGACATCCTTGAACTGGCTATGTAGACCAGGCTGCCCTTGATATTTAACTATTGTAAAAGCCTAATGTCTGGGTCTTGTGACTCACATCTCTAATCCCAGAGCCCATGAGGTGAGAAAACTGCTGTGACTTCAAGTCTATGCTGAGATACAGAGTGAGAGAGAACCTTTTTCATCACCCCACTTTCCCCCAAAACTAGTAACTGACACAGGTGCATAGGGTCCCATGGGAAGTTGCACCTCCACTGGCTGCAGGAGAGGCTCAGGCCAGGTCATGTGCCACAGAGTCATGTAGTCGTCTTTAGTTTTGGCTTTTCTGGGCTCTGGAAATTTCATCCTGCCTTGCCTTGTTCTCTTCTTAGAGGAGAAGGCTGAACCTCCCCAAGCTATGAATGCCCTGATGAGGCTGAACCAGCTGAAGCCAGGGCTGCAGTACAAGCTGATCTCCCAAACAGGTCCTGTTCATGCCCCCATATTCACCATGTCTGTGGAGGTAGATGGCAGTACCTTTGAGGCTTCAGGGCCATCTAAAAAGACCGCCAAACTACATGTGGCTGTAAAGGTAAGTAGGGTGGATACTCCTTGCCGAACAGAAAATGTACTTCCCACTAGGCCTCTGTTTGCAGACTGACAGTGTGCATCTCAGAAAGACTGTAGAAACACAGGGAGTTAGATTTTTGATTGTTTGACAAGTCACATGTCACATCTTGAGAAGCAATGTGAGAAACTAAAAGAAAAAAAAACAAACAAGCAAACCTTTGCAGATAGCTAAGATTGTGCTGCAGGTTATCCTAGGAAGCTCTGCAGTATGGGGAGGACCTTTGTAGGTGGTTCCTTGAAAGGCTTCTGTCATCTGAGCCCTGGGTCTGTCTGCTCCACAGGTGTTACAAGACATGGGCTTGCCAACAGGTGCTGAAGGCAGAGAATCCAGCAAGGGGGAGGACTCAGCTGAGGAGTCAGATGGGAAGCCAACAGTAGTGGCCCCGCCCCCTGTGGTAGAAGCTGTCTCCAACCCTAGTTCTGTCTTCCCTTCAGATGCCACTACTGAGGTGAGCCTGTGGTGGGTGCTGGGAATGACGCTGTGTGCTTGGTGGGTGATATTGCCAGGACAGAGCAGGTAGTCACTAGTCCTTATATGCAGGACAGAGCTAGGGATGTCCAACCTGTGGCCTAACATGAGATCCTGAAATTACTTCAGACATTCTGAGATTGTTTTGCAGTTTTTGGGTCTTTTTTGTAACTGGAGTGAATGTTTCTCAAACTTGAACTTGTTTTTTTCCCCCATTTTATTATTTATGTATGTGTATCTTTTGTCTGTGTGTATGTCTATGCAGCACGTGTGCAGTACATTCAAATTCATTGAAACTGGAGTTTAGAAAGGTTGAGGCCAGGTGATTGATGGTGGCGCATGCTTTTAATCCCAACACTCAGGAGGCAGAGGCAAGTGGATCTCTATGAGTTTAAGGACAGCCTGGTCTACAGAACGACTCCCAGGACAGCCAGGGCTACACAGAGAAACGCTGTCTTGAAAAACAAAACAAAAACCAAAGGTTGTGAGCCACCATGTGGATGCTGGGAACCAAATCCACGTCTTGAGAGAGCTGTCAGTACTTGTAACCATTGAGGCATCTCTCTAGCCCCTGAACCATTTTCCCCCTTTATTATAATAAGCCCCATGGCAATTTCATTTTATTATTATTTTTTATTACATTCATTATTGTGTGCATGTGCATGCTCAAGGGCATGAGAACCCACAGCACATATTTAGTGGTCATAGTATAACTTGTAGAAGTCTGCTTTTACTGTGTGGGTTCTAGAGACTGAACTTGTATATCAGGCTTGGCAGCAAGCGTCTTTACCCATTGAGCCGAGCCATCTTGCTGGTCCTTGTGTATAAGCTTGGTATACATTAATGTTTTGCAATGTCAAAAAGTTGAACTCACCTGCCAGATCTTAAGTGACCTGCAAAGGGAGCTGTGGAGCCCAGAACCTGTACCCAGGAAGCCAGAACAGCGTGGGTAGAGCTGGTTGTATCACTGAGACGTGTCAGCTGGCATACACACAGGCTGGTCCAGATCCAGTGAGAGGGCTTGGCTCAGTAGCTATGGCTTCTGGGTAGTGAAGTGCCCAAATCTAATTTAGTGGGTTTTCTTTGTTTTGTGCTTTCCCTGAGGACGTCAAGCAGCAGGGGCCAATATTGACTAAGCATGGCAAGAACCCAGTTATGGAGCTTAATGAGAAGAGGCGTGGCCTTAAATATGAGCTCATTTCTGAGACTGGGGGCAGCCACGACAAACGATTTGTTATGGAGGTGAGTAATTTGGTGGCTAGAGGAAACCCTAAGCTTCCTGGGAAATCAGTGCTTTGGGAGTGGCCTGGGCCTCTGTAGAAAGGTTTTAAGCTAGACCCTTACAATGAGAGGAGGGAGGTACTGGGTTAGCTCAGTTCCCACACAGTGTCTTTTCCACAGGTTGAAGTGGATGGACAGAAGTTTCAAGGTGCTGGTTCAAACAAAAAGGTGGCAAAGGCTTATGCTGCTCTTGCTGCATTAGAAAAGCTTTTTCCTGATGCCCCCCTGGCCCTTGAAGCCAACAAAAAGAAAAGAGCCCCTGTACCTGTCCGAGGTGGACCTAAGTTTGCTGCCAAGGTGAGGATGCAACTTGAACCCCTCTGGCCTTGGGTAGGAATTTGGTTGATCTGAGGGTGGGGTGAACCCCACTCCTATGCAATCTCTTTCAGCCACACAATCCTGGCTTCGGCATGGGAGGCCCCATGCATAATGAGGTACCCCCACCTCCCAACCTTCGAGGCCGGGGCAGAGGAGGGAATATCCGTGGGCGAGGACGAGGGCGAGGATTTGGTGGCGCCAACCATGGAGGAGGCTACATGAATGCTGGTGAGGGTCCTCCTCCTTTGTGACACTACTGGCATACTTTAGGAATGTTAATGTGCCTTTCCTTGGGAGGAAGGTGCAAGATGGGTGAATATCTGTTCTGGAACCTGTCTGTTCTCTTGCAGGCGCTGGATATGGAAGCTATGGGTACGGCAGCAATTCAGCCACAGCAGGCTACAGTAAGTGTGAGATCTTTCTATCTGCACTTGGGAAGCTGCGGCAGCATAGTCTGGGTCTGAGTTAGGGTAGGGTGCTGACCTCAGCATCTCTGAGGTTCAGGGCCACCAGCCGTACCTTTTTGCGGTGATTAGGTTCGCCAGCCCTCAAGTCCCTATCCCCAAAGTGTGTCCTTGACAGTTTTAATGCTAATACACTCTGTGTACCGCCTAAGTTCCTTTGAAGTCGGCTTTTTAAATTTCTCTGCTTTAAGCACCAGTCTTTGAGAATGCGCCTTCCTGCCCGTGCACTGCTCTTTGTCGTGAGAAGGAGCCTTCATTGGGGGGTCACATGAGCAGAGAAATCTAAAACCTGAATTTCAAATGTGGCGCTCTGTGCCCTTTTTCAAAAGAATTCTAATTTCTTCTCTCTGCTCTGTCTCCCCCTTTTGTAGGTGACTTTTTCACAGACTGCTACGGCTATCATGATTTTGGGGCTTCCTAGAGCGTCTAAAAGTATTGACACAAAATCAACTTTTTACTCCAATTTCCTCCAACTCCAAAACCCAAAGTGTCCGTGCTGTGTCCCTGTGCTTCACTGGGGTTCTCAACCGTGGCTTTCCACCGCAGCTTGTCTGAAACTGTTAGCCTGCAGACTTAAGACAATGGCAGTTTCTATCATGAATTTGCCTTTGAACTTGGTCATTTCGAAGTTCACACTAAGTGGAAAAAAACCTTTTTCTCAGATTTTTTTTCTTTCTTTTTTTCTTCTTTCTTTTTTTTTTGTCTTTTTTGTGCATCCTCGCACAGAATTCAGAATTCTAGAGCCAGCGTTGTTCAGCATCAAGGCAAAAGTCCATCTTTGCTTTTTATGGAAAGCATTCCTTTATTTAAAGAGACAGATAATGGCACATTTTAATCTACCTTTGTCTTAATTTACGGCAGGTTTTGTATGCATTTTTAACCTTTTCACCAACTTTCACATCTCATTGATGCCTTTGGCAGTGTGAAAACCATATCTGGTCCAGAGCAGCTGACTTTCCTTGCCCTTTTAAGGAGCATGTAACCTCTGGGATGGCCAGGACTTGTGTACTGCATAGAGCAGGGCCTCCCACCTTTTGTAAATGCTCTGGTGGATCATTGGGGTGAAGCGGTTCTGTGGCTGCTTTAGTTAAAAGAGTGAACTTGCAAAGGCATCAAAACTGCGCTTCCGTTACCTGTGTGAGAAATGAGACAGGCTTGAAAGGAGAGAATAACGTGAAATTTTGCAAGTCCTGATCACAACTATCAATGCATGGACTCCCTGGACTGGGTTTGAATTTTTCTTTTTCACATTGGGCCTTTAAAACTGAGCTGGAGGAGGCCCACACATCCTCAGATTTTTTTTCTAACAGAGAACTGGCTTTGGGCCAACCAGGGTCTACATTGCTTGGCATCTAGAAATTTCTCCCCGTGTGTAAAGTACAAGGCCCCTTCTTTCTGGTGAGAATCCTTGTGATACTGTGGTTAGGCCTCTGCTCTGTAGTCTTTGCTACAGATCTGCCCCTGCTTTGACTTGCAAGATTTGACGTTTATTCAGGCAAAAAATGGCCAAAATGGTTATTGTGTGATTTGTTCCCCAAGGTTTAAAAGTCAGTGAAACTTTCTAAGACTTTGCATGATGTGTTTTATTTTATTTTTATTTTTTAGAAAGTTATTGTTTGCAAATAATGCTTTTTTATACCAAGAAATAGTTCTGAATGACATTGAAAACCTACCCTTTCCTTATTACTATTATTTTTTAAATGAATACATGTTAAAGTAATGAGCCCTCCGTACTGGCGTCTTCATTCATGCCCAGCTTCAAGCAGGCAGCTCAGTTGCTCAGCATAGGACCCTGGGGAAGCCAAAGCAGGGGCCTGGAGGAGGTGCTGGGGTTGGGGTTGGGAGTGATCTGGAGCCCTGGGCTTCCCAGTATCCTCACTGAGCCTCCATATGTTTGCTTTCTTGCATTGTGGGACATTTCCTCCTCTGCAGTGTTGTGGCTTTGTGATGGGCTAGGAGAGGTCTGTCTAAAGAAGGGCTTTCACAGGGGTATTACCTCTCCCAGTGCTTGTGCCAGTAGCAGGGGAACATCAGCGTGGGGGCGGGGTGTATATCCACCAGTGGGTAGAGGGAAGGCATAGTGCCTTTAGTTCTCAACCTGGGGAGGAAGGACAGGCTGTGTGGGAACATCTCTTTTCCCTTCTTCCTGTTTGGGGCTGACGAGGTTTACTGGGCTAAAGGTCTGCATGCTGAGGTAAGGCTACTTACTCTGGGAATTCAGGCTTCTGGGAGCTCCAAGGCCCCTGTTGAGCACTGGAAATGTTCTATCTTCTCCTGAGCCTGGAGGTGGGAACTTCTTTCTGCAGTGAGGCTGAAGCCCTGCCCTTCCCTGCCCTGTTCCCGTCACTCCATCCGAAGTCTCCAATAGGGAATACATTGATAAACCCAGTGATCCAAAATGGGGGCTAGAGACTGTAGCAGCCACAGTGCTAGCTCATCAGTCTTGCCACTGAGGCCCCAATTCAAACATTTAACCTCAGTCTGTGCTTGCCTTCTCATGAGACTAAGGACACACTCTATGCCTTCAGTTGTGTGTTGTTTACACCAAGGAAGGAGACCAGGCAAATGTCTTGAGTCTCAAGTCACTGTCTTAAGAGCACTTGGTCTTTGAGGACCATGATGGTTTTAGGGACCTCGTAGCAAGGCATCTCCTGGGGTCCCCAAGATTTGTTCCTGTTGAGCTCATTTCCTGCACGGAGGGGAAAGGGGGTGGCTCACTGCTTTTGGGTGCTTTGCTTTTCCTGTCACCGTTGGGGACATCTGGGTAGCCGTCAGCTAGTCCTGAATGTCATCCACGCTCGGAGCCCATCTCATTGTAATGTTGACATCTGCAAAGCTGCTGTCGTGCTGCTGCTTGGCAAAGACCCCTTGTCATCAGCTGAGGGTGAGTGGAGCTGAAGGCTGGGCTGGCTTAAGCCAGGCTGCCTTGACCAGCAGAGCCTCGTGCTCCAATCTGTTCCTCGCTGCTCTGAGCAGTAAGCTGTGGGCCAGCCTTCAGGGCCCATAACTGCTGCCTTTCTCCCCTCCCAGCCCTCACCCTGGGACCCTCCACCTGATCTGCTGCTTCCCTGTTTAGGTCAGTTCTACAGCAATGGAGGGCATTCTGGCAATGCCGGTGGTGGAGGCAGCGGGGGCGGTGGTGGCTCATCCAGCTACAGCTCCTACTACCAAGGAGACAGCTACAACTCATCAGTGCCCCCGAAGCATGCTGGGAAGAAGCCGCTGCATGGGGGCCAGCAGAAACCCTCCTACAGCTCGGGCTACCAGGGCCAGCAGCAACCCTACAACCAGAGCCAGTACAGCAGCTACGGCACTCCGCAGGGCAAGCAGAAAGGTTATGGCCATGGGCAGGGCAGCTACTCCTACTCCAACTCCTACAACTCCCCTGGTGGTGGTGGGGGCTCCGACTACAGCTACGACAGCAAATTCAGTGAGTTGGCGTCCAGTGTCTACCTCCTGGTTGGGGATGGCTAAAAGCTCAGCTCTAGCCAGGAACTAACTGTGAGGCACTCTGGGAGACTGAGTGTAGGGAGAAGTCTGGAAACATCACCCTGGGTCATAGGTCCCTTCCCTGTCTCCATCTGTGGCTGAGGCCTCCGCCTCTATGCTGTGGCTAGGTACCAGGATGAAAGTTGCAAGGCTGCTTCCTGGAACTTCTCAAGGGCTGTGTTAGATCCAGCTCCTCAGTGAGCCAGCCTCGTGCACTGGCCTCGGCCACATGTGCACTGTCACCCCGTAGGTGTGAGTAAGTGTGAGTTTGTCTTTAGGACAGAACAGCAGCCATCAGAAGGATTGGGGACTTAAAATGCTGTGGGGGTGGAGGACTGTAAAGCATTGTGTCCCAGGGGAGAAGAGGCAGGTGGGAAGGTGAGACAGATTGACTTCAGAGTGGGTGACTGTGACAGGGCTTGCCACCAAGGCTCCTCAGCCTGTCTGCCCTTGGACCCAGGCCCTAATCACACTAATTTTTTTTCCCCTCAGACTACAGTGGTAGTGGAGGTCGCAGTGGCGGGAACAGCTATGGCTCCAGTGGGTCATCCTACAACACAGGCTCACATGGGGGTTACGGCGGAGGTTCTGGGGGCAGCTCTTCATACCAAGGCAAACAAGGTGGGCCTGGAGAGCAAGTGGCCCGGTGGGGGTGGGGGCACAGAACTTGACAGGAGCAGGGCCACTGTGAGGGGTGCTATATGGCACCTGCTGCTGGACTTGGGCTCTGGCCACACCTACTGCTCACTGCTCAGTCTTCTCAAAGACCTCACGTTGCCCGACTCTTAAATGTTGGCACGAACTTGAAGAGCCATTTGTGTCAGAGGGACTGAACTGAGCTGTGGGACCCCTATCTCTGGTCGGTCAGTCAGCACCTGACATGAGCCCCTAGAAGTTTTTCCACATCTTGGGGTAGCAGTGAGTGATAGGCCTGTGTGTCAAAGCAGGAGCCCACTGGACTGCCACCCTGGGGTACAGTAGTGTGGAAATGTTGCCTGGACCTCTGTTCTCTAAGCTAGCTCCATCTTGCAGGAGGCTACTCATCACAGTCGAACTACAGCTCCCCTGGGTCCAGCCAGAGCTACAGTGGCCCTTCCAGCTCCTACCAGTCCTCACAAGGTGGCTACAGTCGGAACACAGAGCACAGCATGAACTACCAGTACAGATAAAGGCCCAGACTGCCCCTTCTCACCTCCTGCACCTCTGCCTCCAACTCGTCTCGGGAGATTGAGTCTGCACATCACCAGTTGCCATGTCCACTGGCGCAGTGCCCACCTGTATACGTTGCCGACATTGCCACACTGTGAGGTGTGGTGGTCCTTGGGACCCGTGCCGTGACCCCTGTTTAGCTGTGTTTGGGACTCCGTGTCTTCAGTGGTTTGTTAGTTGCCATTACACCTTGTCTGAGTAGTGTTCGAGTTCTTGTCGTGTGGTATCCCTCTGTCTGTTTTTGCCCGGTGTGAATTCCATCGGGTGTCCTTAAATAGTTGCAGAAGGGATACATCATCTGTTAATGCTTTTTGTGAAGTGAGTTAAATGAGCTTTCTTTATTTTAATGCTTTAGTGTTTCAGTTTTATAAGTGAAAATTTTATTTTAAAAGCCGGTGGGAAAGAGTGGTTTTTGTTTGTTTGTTTTGATGTTTTTTTTTTTTTGGTGCGTCTGGATCATGCAGGCAGTACATTTGAATTCTGCTGAATGTAGACAAATAAAGAAACAAAACTGTGCTCGTCTCAGGCCTGGGTGTCTCTAAGCAGCGGGGAAGTAGGGCACAGAAGACTTTGGTTACTGGAGAGTCCAGCTGCAGGCTTTCTCATGTCTTCTCTTTTTGGATGGTGTTTCTGCTCCTGGTTATCATTCACTGTATGTGGCCCTGGCTGACTTCAGACCTGCAGCACCCCTCCCGCCTCAGCCTCCCAAGTGCTGAGATGACAGGTGTGAGCCAGCACACCAGCTTCTTGATGAAATCTCTTTTCTTTTTTCTTTTATTGCCTGTATGTATGTCTGGTGAGGGTATTGGAACCTGGAATGAGCTGGCATGTGAGTACAGGGAACTGAACCCAGGTTCTCTGCAAGAGCAGGCACTGCTCTTAACCACTGAGCTAGCTCTCCAGTCCCTGAAGTTTTTTGTTTTCTTTTGTGTTTTTAAAGATTTATTTAGTGTTTTTATGTATCCAACATTATGCCTTCATGTATGCCTGCTCGCCAGAAGAGGGCACCAGATCTCATGGCTAGTTGTGAACCACCATGGGTTGCTGGGAATTAAACTCAGGACCTCTGGAAGATCAGGCAGTGTTCTTAACCTCTGAACCATCTCTCCAGCTCCTTGATGAAGTTTTAAGTGTAATATCACATCGTGGCAGGCAGACTGTCCCTGTTAGGCTTTGTAACTCAGTTGGGAAACCACAAGGGAGAGCTAGGTAAAGTTTCCCCAGCTTCAGCCCTGCCTGGAGGTACTGTGAAAATGGGCTGGGACTTCCTGAGTTCCTAAGGGTAGTGGTTGTCACTGTCAGAGGTCTTTGCCCCCAGATGAAGTTGTGACTGTAGGGTGGGATGCTGCCCAAAGTCCCGATTGCATTGAAAGAGTCTTGGAATGCTGCACGTGCCTCTACCAGGGAAGGCCTTCTCACTTGTGCCCACACAGGGCATCTAGACTTCAATTTACGCTGTTGGGAGGAGCCCAAGCACCATCAACAGACTCCTCGCCTTGTCAGCCACCTCTCTTCTGAGCACCTACACTGCTGCCAGCCTGAGTTTGGTGTCCCTTGGCTTCACATGTAACAGGTTACTCAGAAGAAGATCTGTGTGCTGCTCCAGGCTCCTGCCTCAATGCAGGAAGTCAGATAGGGAGAGGATCTCTCTGGTGCAAGAAAGGGACACAAGTGTCCCTTAGGTGAGGTAATAGGCTGAGGGAAGAGTCCTCTAGAACGATTCTGAAGACCAGAACAGCAATTGCACCCTCAGCCAGCTAACTTTCCCCGTCAAGCGTCCATCTGGGTGATGGCACCCTCCTACCACACTGAAGTTTCCCAGTGGAGCCAGCAACAAATCCAAGCTCATCAATGTAGTAAGCTGGCGTCAGGAACCCTGGGAGCCTGCTGCTGGCTCTTCATCTGTGCACTGCTGAGAGGCCTTCCTGGCAGTTGGCTCTCCAGACCTAGGAAGCCAACCCAGAGAGCTGCTGCCCCTCCCCTCCCCGGTAGTAAGTAGATAGGAGTTCTTTTATGATGGACACACTCCTTGGGCTCTGTTCTCCAGGTTGCTTTGGATGTAGTCTCATGTCATCTATTATCAGTGGTCATCAGGAGTTTCAGCAGGACAGGGCGGGAGTCATGGTTTTCCTCTGATGATGACAAGGTACTTGGTGTGTAAGCATAGGCCTGAACTCCAGGTGCAAACCACTCCAGAGGAGGGGATGAAAGGCCGCATTTGGTCTCTTAACTGGGCTGCAGACCGAGACCTTCCACATACTTGAGCACTGCCCCTGGGACTTGGCATGTCTCCCTGGACTGTGACAGCCAGTCTCATGTACCAAGTTACTAATCCATTTGATGGATTCTGTCCTCTGCAGCTAAACATCCAGGCATGGTGTGGGATCAAGTCTGGGAGTGCACATGACCTGCTGAGACTCAGAAACAAGATAAATCATAACAGAGGTTTAGGTACAGGGCTCCCTTGCACTCTTCCCAGAATAAACAGAGACTTCATGTGTGAGTTTGAATTTTTTGAAACTCTTAGTTCACTGACTGGCTTTGGAACTGGTGGTGGGCCTGCCACTGCCTTCTGAGTGCTGGGGTAGTGTGCGTGTGCCATTGCCCTTGGCTAGTGCTTTGTGCTCACACTGTGTGGTTTACTAGCTATAGATACTGCTTTCAGGCAGAGGAGCAGTCCAGGGGTACAGAGTTGGGTTTGTGCATGGATTGAAGCACCATGTATGCAAAAGGGAGTGATGAGCAGTGTGACTGGTGGGCAGGGGTCACCTGAGCTCTTGTCCTGAGGGCGATGGAATGGATGGATCACTCTGAGCTGGTCAGACCTGGATGGCGGCACTTCAGTCCTTTGGAGCAAGATGAGTGGCTTTGGAAGACAAGAAAAGGGATTGCAAATCCTGAGGTGCTGAAATTCTGGAATGTTCTGAAATTGAAATTTCTTGGATTTGAAGAACTCTGAGGTGGGAGCGAGGACTCCTTTCTGCTGTGAGGCATGATTACCTGAGTTGTGGTGATTATGATTCCTTGACCCAGGCCTCACTACCCCTTCTCCCCACCAGGAAATCCACCATATCCCAGCTGCTTTGCCACCTAGGCATTGTAGATTTTCATGGGACAACGCTACCCTGGCTGGCTGAACAAGCTTAACAAGTCTAGGAGTTCAACAGCACCCACCAGAATTCATGGTGTTCCTAGGACCATCATTTCACTGTTGGTCCTGAAACCTTAATATTCTACAACATTTCTGGAAGTTCTCTGCTTTTCTCTGAACCCATAACCCTATCTAGTTCATGCCTGTTTTTAAACCCCTGCCTTCTCATGCCAGCCTCTTAATTCCACTTTGGGGGGACTCCATGTTTCCACAAGAATCTTGGATGAGGACAGTCTGAGACCATCGGTCACTTATGGCTAGACATAATGCAAGTACTTGGGAAGTCCTCCCAGACGGTTTGTGCACACACCTCCTCCAACCCAGCTCCCCTTCCCCCTCAGAATTTCCTAGGTAATGCCTGGACTTTTCCCACCCTGGGAACTCAAGCTTGTTTTCTCTCTGAGTCCTCGCCCCTGGCTGCTCAGCCCCGCCTCTTGAGCAGCAGCTTCACCAGTCTCCAGGCAACAGTCCTGGCGCTGTCCCTTGTGCTGAAGCTGAGTTCCCCATGATGTCAGTTACAGGGAGGGCTCAGGGCATCCCCAGCCCTCCAATAGATGATGTCATATTTTGCCAGTGTCCTTTGCCCACTTGCCCCATGACAAAGCCTGCATGTCTCACCATGTCTCACAGCTTCCTGCTGTGCCACCTTCCCTCTGCCCTATCGCCTCAGTTCGCCCACCCACTCTGACATCACTTCTCAGGCTTCCTGGCACTTTGTTCTCCCTGCTTGAGCACGCTCTTCTCCAGTCTCTGCACCAACCTTCAGGTCTTAATTCAGGCTGGGTCTTCCACCAGGCTCACTCCTTGTTTCTGTGCTTCTGCACCATGGGAGGCTAAAGAATAAGCTTACTTGAGCCTAAGAATCCTGAGGCCAGCGTGCACTACTAAACCATGTAAGACGGGTGTAGTCAGTCGCCTTAACCTGCCTATGCAGTCTGATGACAGCAACAAGAAAAGCAAAGGGGCTGGGCAGTGATGGCACAGGCCTTTAATCCCAGCACTCGGGAGGCAGAGAGAGGCCTGTGGATCTCTGAGTTCAAGGCCAGCCAGGGCTACCTGGAGAAACCCTGTCTTGACAAAGGGGGGAAAAAGTGAAAGTAGGAGGATCACCTTCGGCTACATGGTGAATTTGAGGTCAGCATGAACTATGTGAGAGTTTATCTTGTCTCAAAAAGTAACCAAGACTGGAGCGATGGCTCAACAGGTTCTAGTCCTGTTATCCACATGGTGGCTCATGCTTTAACTCCAGTTCCAGGAGATCACTCCTTCCATAGGCATAGCATGTATTCAGTGCACAGATGTTTTTCAGGTAAAACATATACTTAAAATTTTTTTTAAAGATTTATTTATTATCTATATAGTGTTCTGTCTGTCTGTATGCTTGCAGGCCAGGAGAGGGCACCATATCTCATTACAGATGGCTGTGAGCCACCATGTGGTTGCTGGG
>LOJH01006874.1:0-29280 GCA_001685095.1 Ellobius talpinus | reverse complement strand
AGGCCCCCACTCTTGGACTGCAGAGTCAAGCCCTGACTCAAAACACCTACATGAAAAGCTATATATAAATAGGAAATGAAACCGTAAATTAACTAGCAAGCAATGTAGGATTATTTTAGTGACCTTGTGTTAGGTCAAGATTACCAGAAGCATCCTCCAACAAAGGAAATAGAAGATAATGAATTTGTTTTCAGCAGTGTTAAAACAGTTCCATTTTAAACTGAAAAGAAGATAAAAAAGCAAGCCACAGACTGACAGGAAAAAAAATACAAAACATGTAACTGAGAAAAGTTGTAAAAAAATACACCAAGATCTCCCCAAACTCAAGAATAAAATGAGATTTAACTAAATTAAAATGTCTCAAAGAAATGAACAGACTTTCAACTAACTAGGATATAAGGATGACGGAGAAGTGCATTAAAAATATGGTCGTCCCTTTCAGTTAAAGAGGTGTGGATTGACACGGGAGCCCGGCCTAGAGCATGCAGGCCTGCCCAAGCTGGATGCTTCTCAAGAGGGAAAGACTGTGAAGAAACCAACTTTCAGAGAAGATTGTTTGTGAGAATTCAAGCAGCATACTGCTGTAGGAAACCATTTTGACGGCATTTGTTTGGCGTTGCAAAATTTGCACGTATAACCAGCAGCCCCACCCAACCTACAAATCAAGGTTCAATTTCCATAAGAAAAGGTGTGTGTGTCTGAGAGAGAGAGAGAGAGAGATCATAGTACCTTAATCTTAATCTCACCAAACTTGCACAAACCCAAAATTCATCGAGTGGGTAAATAATTTGTCATGACTGCAGAACAGCCAGATGACAACAAAAATGATTGGCTTCCAGCAGAACCGTCCAGGAACACACAGGGAACATGGACCAATCTCCAAGTCATTGTGCAGAGTGAGACAAGGCAGAGGCTGAAGCCTGTGGACTGTATATTGCCCAAGCGACGCTTAGAGAATCAAAACGTATTGATTCAATCCATTCTGTGTGGCTGCTGAGGAGTAGGGAGAGTACATTGACCGCACAGAACAGGCATGGGGTACATGTGATGGGACCACGCCAACAAATTCCAAATTGTTGCTGATTATATGATTAATACATCCATCTAAACTCTGTAAAGAATATTGAAAGGAACTTTATTATATATAAATTATATCTCTATAAATCTAACTCCCCAATTAATGTCAATTATTTGATTAAGCCCTTGATTAGACAGAATTTGAGAGACAAATCATCAATTGTATGAGAGAGCTGAAGAATAATTATGAACTCAAATAAACCAAATTGAGAAATAATGAAACACAAGGAGGAGAGTAGAGAAGAATGTTCTAGAACTCATTTTAAGAAACAGCTTAAGCGCGTCTATAAGAAGAACAATGTTCTCAAACTGTATAAATAAAATCAAACGCACTCACAGTTTCCTTCACAATTCAAAGTTATGGCTTATCAAAGGAAATGGTGCTAAAGGCTATTGGTGGAAGTAATTTAGGAGATTATTAATAAAGCCTGACAGGTTGACTTACATGACTGTCAGATTTCTCTGAAGGGGTATGGGATGAAAAGCCATTAGCCTGAAATGAAGCCCTATGATGAATTTCATTCTCGTGTTAGAACAAAGTCACTGTGCTTGGTCAAATTCAAGCCTGATGTGTGTTCACCAAGACGTCTCTACATAGAGAACTGGAGCTGCCATTTTCACCAAGACACCTTTAGGTAGAGACTCGGAGATGCCATGTTCACCAAGATGCCTTTAGGTAGAGACTCGGAGCTGCTATGTTCATCAAGACATCTTTAGATAGAGTCTCTGGAAGGGAAATGGATACAAATAGGCAAAAAACATGTCATGAAAAAGTTTGGCAGTGCATTTTAATGAATTTAAGCTTCTATTCCTTATTTTTTAAAATATGTATCATTTAAAAAGAAGCAAACTGAAATACTAAAAAATAAAAATATCTAAGTCAGGAGGCAATGGTAAGAACTAAAATATTTTTATTTTCCTTTCACATAGGGACATTAGCGATTTAGATTTTTAAGTGTATAGAAAATCTTCAAGGGTGAATGTGGAAAGAAACTGAACTGCATCAGAGCTGCTGGCAGGATAAAGAAAAATAAACTAAAACAGAATAAAAGTTCCCGAAGTAAATAATGATACCAAAAACATCAAAAATGATGACAAAATCTAATATTAGAAATAGAAAGTACAAAGTTTGTAAAAATGAGTTTAAAACATGCAATATTTAAATCCTTTATATCCTGAAACACTTTACTGAATTGAATAAGAAAATGAAATGATCTGCATGCTGTTATTGAAAGAGGCATAAAATTGAGGACACATACATAACAGAACAGAAAATCTGAAGGTCAGAGGATAGTATAAAAAAAACGACTCAGTAGGCAAACGCTGAGCTAAATAAAGCAAGCACAGTAATTCAGTCTGTAAATACCAAACCAAAGCCAAAGTGTGCCCACAGATAAATAGGGTGCTGGATGGAAATGCAACTTTCAATTTTATTGGGAATATGTTATCTTTTAAGCTTGACTGTGTCTAGTACATGGTGCTTAGATTAGAAGATGTAAAATTAACAGGTATGCAGTGAGTAGGGGCAGAAGGGAGTACAGAGAGAAGGAGGGGGCCATCATTATGGACGGCTTTGCCTCTCAGTTGTTAGGGCTGCTAGATGCAATGTTTTTGAAGATATAGAATATAGAACAGGAATTATTTTAAACACTAAATCAATATTTAGGGGTCAATATTCTCAAAAACACGTTCATGCAATACAGTTTTGAAAATACTGGTTATGTGCTCATTATTAATCATGCCATTAAATATTGTAGAGTAAGGTAAGATAGACAATGTCCTAGCAATAATATGATTTGTAAATCAACCAAAACATAAATAAAAGCCTAATATTTAGAAGGAGTAAACAAGTATCTCAATGACTAGACAGCAAGGAAGGAATTTTAAACAGATGGTAATATGTGGAAAGGATAATAATAAGAGTCAAGTTTGAACCTTCTAGTAACCGTGCTGAGGCCCATGTTCTGGAGACCAGCCGAAGGGGTCCCGCCATTGAACATCCAATTCTTATACCACTTTGGAAAATTAGTCTCCATTCTCTCCATAAGCTATAGAAATAATAATTCACAAAATATGTAACATATCTACAAGGAAATTAGATTAAGTACTTGGGAAGTTAATGAAAGAGAAAGCAAATATGGCATATAGAGGCAAATAGATTTTTGTTTGAGTAAACCCATGAAGTATGTGTCTTTAATGAGAACAAACAATAAAAACAGATTCAAGTCTTGCAGAGATTGCGAAGACGATGGCGGAACAACTTTGTTGTTCCTATTTGACCGATTACATTTTGCAGTGAGGTGATATGGATAAATATGGATGAGTATCAACCCATACTTTTTATTAAATATTGAACACTTAAAACTTATGGCCATTGAAAGCATAGAACAGACCATGAAACATGTCAAAGAAGACCAACACAGTGAGGCCATGTGTCTTAATCTACACTCCAGAGATCACAAGTTCAAGGTTAATAATGCTCTTAACTATTACTCTTTTAAACATGAGTGTAGAAAAAAAGTTGGAAAACAGGCTGCCTGGAGTTTGATTGGAATAGGAGACATCACGCTCAATGCTGGAGATGAAGTTATATGAAAGCTTTCAGAGTTCTATTGCCTTTTCTGCATTTTTCCCAAATTTAAAAAGTTCACTATAGAAGTCATGACTTCGTGTGTGACATTGAGCAAGACCATGGAAACATTGACTCTGCCCCGGTGAGTGAAAAGACTTCCTGTCTTACAAACGCGTGCCCCATGGCCTTGCTTCTGTAGGTGACTTCACACTTTAGCTATCGCTTGCTGTTTTCAGTCCCTGGAGCTAGATCGAGGCTGTCTATCCAGTGTTTCAGTAGCTTCACTTATAATTTTTTTAAAAATGCTGGGTAAGCACAACTGCCACAAACACCCTGCCTGTCTACCTGCTCCTTGTGGGTTTCTGTGTGTGTCTATAACTGTATATTTAACATACCCGAATATTTTTGCTCACAAAACTACGTATATTCTGCACTCTCTTTTATTGAGAAAAGTGGCCCAATAAAATTTATCATTTTCATGCTTCTTCAATGAAGCTCTCCCTATTTAAAATGTAGATTAAAGTATTTTAATGAATTTTTTGAATTAAATTTTCAGAATTAGATCTTCAGGAATCTGATCTTTTGGAATTGAGAGTCAAGAATTTTAGATTTTAGAGATTTCTTTTTAAATTTTATTTTAGTGTTCTGAATTAAAGTCTTTGAGGCCTTAGTTCTGTATGGCTTCCCAAGCCCACAATCTAGAAAGCCCTGATGCCGGAGAAGTCAGTCAGAACTCTGTGAAGAGAGGAAGGAGTGAGAAGGCTCTCTTTTCCTGGTGACACTTGTTGAAGCAGGAAGGAGAGCATGGACTCAATAAGCATTTATATCTATTTTATCACTGATTAGATCACGTCTTGTCTTCTCAATGTCTATCACATAAGAATCAACAAAATAAATCATTAGATGTGTGACTTTAGAAATGAATGAATTTTTTTTCACATAGTAGGACAGAAAGTTGAAGGATTGAATTTCCTGTGATTTAAATCTTAATTTTGCAATAAAGGTGATATGAATATTTAATTTTGTAATAGTATAACCTGGCTTTAACCTATATGCTTTAATTATACCACATCAACACATATGTACTCCCATCCTTAAACTGGGAGAGAGCCTGCAAAAGGACGCAGAGGCTGAGCAGGCATCCTGGATGGAGCGGGTGCAGTGATGGATGCCTGTGAGGAACAAGGAGTAGAGCTACGGCTCGGTGATAAAGGACTCTGATGAAGACAGAATGCCACATAAATAAACTGATTACTTATAGAAAATGGCTATCTCAAAAAAAAACAAAAACAATGAGTTTGAGGCCCTTGTAAATGAGCATTGGGTCAGCCTCAGTGTTGACATTGTGTCTAATGTTCATCTTTTCCACTGCAGATCCCTCTCAGATTGGGAGCCATTTGCCCTAAAATAATTTGTCTTGGACTTATACTTACAAACCATAACCTGGGAGGGAAAACAAGAGAAGCTGGGGCCTTTAAATAATAAGACTTTCATCTATTGTAGTCATTCCATGGACTATTTCAGAAACTAATGTTTGAAAAAGAATGTGTAAAATTGTATGCACGAAATAGCCCTTCCCTTCCCCAACATCTTAGGGTCCACTGATTTTTCCAGGATCTGCTTGGAGCATTCCTGCTGTGATTGGAGTGTGGGGTGCCCTTACAGGCCCTTGAATTTGGACACTGGGTTCCCAGCCGGTGGAGCAGTTTCGGGAGGGCATGGAATCTGTAAAAGGTGGGGTGTCACAGGTGGAAGTAACTAGCAGCTGGGCCTTCAGGTATAGAGACACCTCCCCCCCACACACTTCTTTTCTCCTTCCTGATCCCTGGAGATAGAGCAGCCGCCTCCTGCAGCTATCAACACAGATGGTCCAGCTGTTACAGCTTCCCCCTCCCCTCGGTGGACTGAACCTTCAATTGGGAGCCAAGTTGCTTATTACCAGGTATTGGGTCACAGTGATTAGGACAGTAAGCAGTACAGCCTCCAATCTGAAATTCAGACATTTAAAATGCTCCAAAATACAAAATGTGAAGCAATGCCTCACATGACAAACATCATAGGATGAAATCTGTATTTTGAGTAAAAGGACTCTTAAAATTTTCACAAGATTGCATCTGGGCTATCTGTATATGGTATATGTGAAAGAAAAATAAGTTCAGTGATTGAGTTTTCGTCCTACCTTCAACAGACACTCGGAAACTTGAAAACGTAAAGTGTACTTTTGGTCCCCAGCAGTTCAGATCAGTTACACCCAACCAGCCTGGACATGACCGCCAGCATATTGGGATGTGTTTCTCTAGTTAATAATAGAATCATTTCATTAAAATATAACAAAAGTAAGGCCCAGCTGATGGCAATTAGTTGGAGGACTATTAGGCAGAGGATCTCTGATCAGTCGCCAAAGGATGGAGAAATAAATCGGAGAGCAAGGGAGAGGGAGAGTACATGGGAGAGGTGAACTCGTGTTGCCGTGGTTTTACAGACCAGTTAAGCCATTCAAGTACTTAGAGGACTCTCCCATCGTGACCTGGAGTTTTATGCATATCCCTCAGTGAAATGAACTTGATTAGAAGGGGTTGCTCATTGACCCTGCTTTTAGTAAATGTAGGATTTTCATTGTCTTCAACATGGGGAGCATATGTACTCATTTGGTTAACCAGAGCTGGTTTGTTCCGGTTCTTTAATGACATGGTGTAGTTGCAAACGTCGCTGATGTCACGTGTCTGAGAAACAATTTTTCTGAGTGCAACTGGTATTAGAGGTGACCAAGCATCACCCAACAGAGGGGAGACTTACATCATCATACCTATTGCATTAAGAATGCCAGGCCACACTTGACAGCCCCAAGGCATTTCCAGACAAGATGTTAGTCAGCACAGTTGCAGCCCCCAGGTCTGCAGGAGGAAATTAACCATGGGACTAGAAGGTATGGTAATTCTTAAAGGATTTTCAAGATCTGTAAAAGAGCTGGAAAGATGGCTTTAGCACTTAGGAGCGCAGGCTGATTTTCCAAAGGACGGGGGCTTAGTTGCAGGGACCCATATCAGGCAGCTCTGGTTCTGAGGAAACCAACACCTGGCACTACATTCACATGCACATACATGCACACACATGCGCATACACACACACATGCACACACACGCATGCATGTACACACACGCATGCATGCACACACACACACACACTTGCACACATAGAGCAAATTTTAAAACTAAAATGTATTTTTATAAGAACATTTTATAGTAGCTGGAACCAATGCTGCTATGTCAAATATTTCAGGGCACAGGCTAATGTGTAAAAGGTGATCAGCCATAGCCTGACTGAAACTTCTTTTTTGTTAAGATAACAAAAGCATGAGGGGACTAGAACTGACCAATAATATTAGTTCAGAGGAAATGGTCCCCAAAGCTTTACCTGAGCCATTGCAGAGATGCTCATGTGTGGGTGAGGCTGTGAAATTCTTCCTGAATTATTGGAGACTGAGCCCATTACTCCGTGCGTTTAGGCAGTTTTACTGGATATGGACCATTGAAAACATATAAAGGTTTCAATTGTGTGGCTGCTAATACTGAGTGTTACCATGAACAGCCCATAGGACCCATGACTTCTAAGGAATGAAAGACTCGGGGCAAATAGGAGGTTCAATATGCAGCAGCCCTGAGTTTAGGATTTAATGGGCTTGGCTTTATTTAAAAGTCTATGAATCTCCCGCTCATTGAAAGTTTAACTGGGATGCTTCGGTCATAGGGAATGTTTTATTTCCAGTTCATCTCGAAAAGTGGCTCTTCTCGTGAGCGGGGATCTGCTGCTTCCCTTGCTGGGCGCAGCACGGAACACGGGTAATTTCAGTTGTGCAACCGCGTACAAGCACGGCACCCACACAGCTAAGTGTTGAGAGAGAAGCATGCAGGTCACGGCTCTAATCATTTTGTGATTGAGTCATACTGCCTCGATTTCAAGAACTTCAGCTTTGAAAATGCCAGTCTAGCTCCTCCTGATCACACATGGAGGCCAGACAGATTTGGAGATTAAATGACACCCTCATGACTCGCGCTTATTTATAGTAGATATGAAAATGTTTAGATGTCAGAAAGCTGTCTCAGTGAGACTGAGTACCAGAGATGCAGAAAGAGTTGGCCCTGGGAAGTAAATCCTTTGGAGTAGACTGGGTTTCCAGTGACCCAGTATTATTTGACCCTGGGGTCTGCTCTGGAAGAGTTCTTGTGTATAGAAGCCGGCTGTCAATAACATTCATTTTCACTTGTTTCTGGAATCCGCTCTTAAGGATGGATAAATACCCATGAATTCTGCTGTAGTCAGTGTTCCCATTTCTTCCAGCTTCCAACAGTAAACATATGTGTCCACACACATTTTCTATTCTGAACCAATGGGAAACCACGTTCGATGAGCATAATACAATCTGGAGAAAAACAGGCAAAAAAAAAACTCCTTTATTCTATCCATTGCTGCCCAACTCCAAGGAGCACCCAAGCCAGGTAATGGCTGCTGTGTGATAGGATAAAGGAAAGGGGTATCATATGCTTCTCTTCAGAGAGAGTTTCTGATTCTGTGAAAGCAATTGATATTTGAACCACTTCCGAGTTTTCTTTTGAATAATTAAAATCCATTTGAGAGCCCAGTATTTGCCAGTTTGCATGGCATTAGAGAGTCGCCAATTGGCATGGTTTTGGTGCCTCTTCTATTTGTTTCCGTTTTGAGTTGGGGAATATTTTTGTATTCCCGGAGAAGCTGTTCTGAAATATGTCATCCGCTTCACATTTTCCCTTCTTGGGCTCGTATTTTTATGCAATACAAAAATAAATAAATAAAACACTTACTGGGGCCACAGGATGGTCATAATATTGGAAAACTGGCTCTCTGCCAAGTTTACCAAGACATGGTGAAGATATAGCCAATTTTTGTCATTCTGAATTTAATATTTGGCTCATTTTTTAGCATAAATTTTGTGCTAAGTTGAGTTATTTTCATTCAAAAAAAACCCATGATACTAATTTGGCATACTCTTTTTATAGACTGTATTCTGCTTTACAACTGTTCACTGTATAATTTTATCTCGCTGCAGTACCTGGATTGAGGAATTAAGAATTTTTCCCATTGATTTATACAATGCTCAATGAGTACAATGCTCAAAAGGAATGCACTCCATGATTCTTCTGCAGAAGATGACCAGGCTCAGCTTTTGACAATGAAGAAACAAAGCACTCAAAGTTGGAGTGGCCCGTGGATTATTATTGTATACACATATACATATAGGATGCCATGGTAACTGAGCTTGTGCTTGTATTTACCTGGCATCATGTTTTCTTCTATGTCCTCTATATCCCCTGCTTTGGTATTTAATACCGATCACGCAGTGCAGTAGCAAATCAGAAGATTTAACTTGGACTGACTTTCACTCATGGCTTCTGTGAGTTTCCTGGGAGAAACCTGTGTGGAGGAGGCTATTGAAGTACTTAGAAGAGGGGTCTGTTTAGGGGTAGATGACTCTAAGCTTCTATGACAAATTAACTAGTATTCTTAATTAGTATTCTTCTACCTTAGAATAGGTTTGGAGAAAGCCCATTGGAGTGCAAAACTGAGTTTGGACAGAGCACATTTGAAGGGCGTGTAGAGAGACACACTGGAGGTTGTAGTGTGCACCTGACAAAGCCTTCATCCGTGTAGAGCAGCGCACTGGTGATAATGGTGTGCACCTGACAAAGCCTTCATCCGTGTAGAGCAGCGCACTGGTGATAGCTGTGTGCACCTAACAAAGCCTTCATCCGTGTAGTTCACTGCATGCTGCCCCTTGGTTCATGTGAATATGCAGATAGTTTCTTCTTGATTTCAGTATAGTGAGACAGTACCTGTGCTATTAACACCAAGTCAGGGTTCCTCTGGTCATGCAATTTGAAGTTCTTCTGCCTTTTCCTCTACCTACTCTTCAAGGGAAATATCAAAAAAAAAGAAGAAACATAGAAGCACCCTCCTAGCAGAGGTGGGAGACAGGAGCTTGTTCGAGGAACACTTCCTCGGCTACTCACCTAGGCCTCCTTGTAAACTCAGTGATTTCCAAACAGTTGCCAGCTAACAGAGTGAGCCTGTGCTTGTGGGAAGAAGCCAGAGACGTTTATTCCAGAGTCCTGTTGCTTTTTATACAGGTATACTGTTAGCAGCTAGACTTCCAAAGGTTTGTGCTTGTATGCTCATCTTTATATGCTTCTGTTTGGGTCATATAAAACTGTTAGCTATAAAAACCTCAAAGAACCAAACAACCATGGTTATTCCATCTAAAAATTAAAAATACAGAATGCAGGTTGACACAGGCAAGTCTGGATACCATGGCATTTAAGTGATGGATGAGATGCCCATAGTGCTGAGGCCTTTCCCATCTGGTACCTGGAAGGAAGGACTTTGACTATCATGATAGCTTGATGCGAAGAATGGCCTGTTTACAGGTGTGAGTTCAATGTTCTAAAGTACATTCAGACCTTTAAAATGTAAAAATGTTGTCATTAAAAGTCTTCCAGGGAGGTGTATAATCTCATTCTTCTGAGTACAGAGAGGAGCAGCTGAAGGGGCAGTGTAGGGTGGGGAGGTCCAGCAGACCCGGTAGCCGCCTTTATGTGAGACAGTGGAGCCTGGGAGTACCCCTCTTCTCTCCAGGCAGCTAGCTTAGTCCCTGGTTAACCGAAATTGTTGAGTAATTGTTCTGAGGTTGAGAACAAAATGCTGAATTAAACTGTTCCCACTGCAATAATTGTGTGATTATAGCATTTATGTCGCTGGCCAAAGGAACAGTCATTAGGTTTGGAAGACTTACCAAAACCGCAAGTACAAAAAAAGATGCAAATCACATGTAAATTGCTGTTTAATACCTAGCGTAGATCCGAAATGCAGAGAAGAGTAGAGCATCTTTCTAGTGAGAAGACGCTGAAAGTAGTGATTGGACATTTAGTACGACACTGTAACACTGAAATTATGAAGACATGGAAATGCATTCTCTTGCTCTTTTCACAATGCCCATCTTCTTGGCCATGTATTTATTTTGCCAACATCACCCTTACCCTTTCTCCAGCCCAAACCAAAGCTCTGTCCTCCTTAACCTCTTTCATTAACTCTTTATGT
This sequence comes from Ellobius talpinus, assembly GCA_001685095.1. Classification (NCBI taxonomy): domain Eukaryota; kingdom Metazoa; phylum Chordata; class Mammalia; order Rodentia; family Cricetidae; genus Ellobius; species Ellobius talpinus. The sequence goes on along the minus strand of LOJH01006874.1, from coordinate 18,503 downwards.
TGATCCAAAAATCTCTCTCTCTCTCTCTTCCTCTCCCTCTTTCTGTTCCCCCTCTAAATTTTGTGGGGGAAAGAAATTTACCAACCAATGAAGTGTTTGGGTGGAGAAAGACTTAATGAGAAGACTATTATCGTCAAATACTTAGAGAACAGCCAGGAGACAAGTTGCTGGTGAAATTAGAAGACCGGTTGTGTTGGTCTTTGGAGCTCTTAACGCCATAGTGGCTGGTTTCCCCTGCAATCTCATCCCTTCGTAGAACCATTTTCAGACTAAAACATGCTGAGGACTGTGTGTTGTTACCGACAAGCCTGGTGCTTCAAACCAGGCGGCCTGTCGGGGAGTAGCTGTGTAGCCAGCAGCAAGCTTGTTCTAGACTAGTCAATGAGAAGCAGTCATTTTGAAAGACAAATGATCCCTTTAAGGACAAGTGACACATTGACAATTTTTTTTTCTGGCTCAGCTGGGAACTTGTTTGGAGCACTTGAACAAAGATATTAATGAATGTATTTTTTAAAGTTTGCGTTTTGGGGATCCTGGTAAATTTCATTTTCTAGAATACACAAGGAAACCTATTGAAGGTAAATCCCACTGGCAATGTGAACAGAGGAGCAATGGCAGACAGTCTAAGAGCTGAGGATGTTCGCTGTGTCTCTCCCTTTTCTGTAGACAGAAATGTGGCCAACACCAAATGCTTCCTTTGCTCTTTCCCATTCGGGTTCATCTCTCCTAATCGTTTGCATGTTGTGCTGCTAGAGAATTATTTTCTTCTTAAATTGGATAGAATAACTATTGAAGAGTAGTCACATTTCATAGAGAATAATGTGACATGAAATTTGTCATATTTGGAATCATTTGAAAATTACTTTGAGTGCAAGAAGACAGGTACTCAATAAAATCTAGTTAAAATTCTGAAGATTTTATTTTTTTATCAACATTTCTTCTTTACAAGTTTAGATCAGCTTCTGTGTTGCTTGCTATTAATATTTTATGCATTTAATTTCTCAGGTTTTCTTGAAGATTTCACATAACATTTCCACAGTACATGTGTGCTTGCTTCAAATGCGTGTATAGATTTGTTGTTTTGTAGTTTCTTCTGTTTCAGGAAAAGATTGATGTACGGCCCTTCATCATTCCCTCAGCTCCTCATGCTGCCGTACGATGCTCACATTTCTAAAACCATGGCAGTGTTTGTAGCTTATTCTTCTTAGTAGTTTTCCACAGCAGTGCTGTCTTCTAGTGGTACAGCTTAGACTCCCAAACCATTCCATAATATTAAATAACCTCTCTTTCCTGCCAACCACCCACACATTAATTAGAACAAACACAGATTTTAATGATCCCACTTGTCAATGGCAAAGTACACTAAAAAATAAAAACCAAGGATCATATTTCAGAAATAAAGTTGTGTTTCTAAAGGAAATGTAGACTCACTTGCCGAGCCTAAAGCACATGGCATAGATCTTGAATTTCAGGCGTGCCTACTCCTTCACAAACTGAAAATGTTATTGAGCTCCATTTATAAAATCAGCAATATTCCCCTCTGTCTAAAAACCAAAATTTTACATTATCCTAAGACTTTGAAATGTCCCCTTCTTGCTACTTGTCTTAGTGTGTTGATAATTTTTGTATGTGCTGTGAGTGTCGTGAAAGGTTTTTGTGTTCTGTCGTTTGTACAGTCCTAAGTGTGTAAAGGCTACTGGTTCTTGCAATTTCCTCAATTTTGGGCTCATAAGTTGTGAGGCTGCTTTTATTGGATGCACATAACATACTAAGCATTAGTCTATTTTGAATCAAAGCTTTTAGGGTTGTCCCTGAAAGGTCACTGTGCACAATCATACCTTTGCTTTCAAGTCCATCTTGTGTGATAAGTTTTTTTGTTATTGTTTTTGTTTTATTTGCATTGTTTTGTTTGTTTCTTTTCTTTCTTTTTTTCGGCACTTTGTTCCAGTCTTTTCCAATATTTTGGCCCTTATGATATAACTGCATGTCTTGGAAATAAAATATATCTGGGCGTTTTTTGTTTTGTTTTATTAAAACCTTATTTATTTTAATTTATTCTATGTATCTTTCACATCCTGTATCTTAAGCCCGTTCATTTCCCCTTCCTTTTGCATCTGCCTTCTGCTCCACACTCCTCCCCAAATGAAACAAAATTTAAGAAAAAAAAGGGAAAAAATTTAAAAAGGGAAACAATTTAAAATCTTGTCACAGAAGCTGCAGTGTGACACAGTGAGTCACACCATAAACCCCTTTGTCCATATATCTTTACTTGCATGTATTCATTGCAAAGAGTCATTGGTCTCATAAGAGGCCTCTGGTGTCTACTACACTATCAATGCTAGGCCCTCACTGGGACTCCTCTTGGAGATCCTGTTGTTGCCCGGTGTTGTGGAGATGCTGCAGCTTTGGGTCTGTGGGTCAGGTCCGTTCACATGGTCCAGCAGGTCATAGGTGAGCTGGTTGTTGGGCTGGGCCAAGTCATACCTGTAGACCTGGGCAGCTGCAGGGTTGGTCCACCAGATGAGAAATGGGGACAGCTCTCCCTGGTTTACAGCTTCCGGGCTTGCCACCAACACCTGTGACAATAGGTTTGCGTCTCCTGCTCTTCTGACCCAGGACCAGCTCTCCCACCTGCCCCAGGTATTGGTAGGTGGGAGGGAGCAACTGTCCCCTGCCCACATCTCCACAAGACAGATGTGTAACGGGGACAGCTTTCCCATGCTTACAGCTTTAGGGCTGGCCCACTCACACATGCGCTAACAGGCTTGGCTCTATTGTGCTGTCCTGGTGAGATGCATGGCCTGTTCTCACATCTGGGCAAGCCTGTCCTAGAACTAGCTCTTGTAGACCAGGCTGGCCTCGAACTCACAGAAATCCACCTGTCTCGGCTTCCGGAGTGCTGAGATTAAAGGTGTGCACCACCACCGCCCAGCTGTGTTCAATTTTCTTACCACTGCCTTCATCGTATAGGATTAGCTCACTTACGTTTATTATAATTAAACAACTGACTTTTTTCATCAGTGGCATATTCTGATTGCATATTTTACATTTTCCCATTTTTAATATATTACCCTATAGTCTTTATTAATTGTAGTCATAGTTCATTTTGGTGTTTGTATCACGTCCTTCGTTCCAATCCCAGGAGGAACAGTGGCTGCATGTTTTCTTTGTGGCAAGGTCACTTGGACCTAACTCCTATCTCTTTGACTTGTTCTGCCCAACTGTAGGCCTCCATTTCATGGTCTATAAAGGGGGGCTAATGAAACTGTCCGTCTACATCTAGCTGAGCATCCACCCCATCTAAGCCACTGCATTAACAAGTATGGAAGCTCTTCTGATGAAGGGCAGGTGGATACCTAGGATTCCCACAGTCAGCATGCAGTCTCTTCTATTGCAGAAAAATGCCTATATGGAGAATTGACTGAATTTTGATGATTACAAAGTATTTTTAATCAGGAAAGCCCTCTACCCATTTAGTAAAGTATCTGTAGCATTATATGATTCTTGCATATTTAAATATAGTAATTATATGTGCTGGAGTCTCTCGTTACTGTAGCAAAGATGTGCAAGTGGCCTCACTTTCCTTAGGGTGTGGCAGCTGATGTATAAAGTCCTGTGTCATTGAATGTTGTTGCATTTCTTCATAACTAAAGATGTAAAACTTTTCATTATATAAATGACACTATATTCAATGGGTTGTCCAATTACAAAAATATTTCACATTTTCAGCTCAAAAATCATCTTCTGTGGCCTTTCTGGTAATTTCACACATTTTATTTCCAGAGACAAATGTTCTGCTGAGCAGCTTACAGGCAGAGTGTCCTCGTGACAGCAGCCGTCTGAGCGCCTGTCCAGTCAGGCACTGTGAGAAAGCCCGCACCCTCTCAGAGAAAACGCCTCTTCACCTCCTAAGAGATGAAGGGAGACACTCATTAATATGCCCCAGTGAAGCTGCATTCAGGGCAATCCTGTGGAGTGTAAACTGGGTTTTTGATTGAAAGAACTTGGCTCTCAGGTCTTCTTTCTGCTGATAGAATATTTCTTGGGGCTTATATAGTGAAGCTCTTTCATGCTACAAACCAACAAATGCTTAAATCTAGCCCATTCACACAAACCTTGCATATTCGAACAGAGAAATAGAAGTCACACTGGAGAAATATTTACAGAACCATATTTAATCGCACATCAGAATAATACATGGAGTTTAAAGATGTAACAATAAAAGGGATTTTGAATGTAAAGAAATGGTTTACTTTAAGATCCAGAGGAGAGTTGAGCAGGGGGGTGATGTGTACAAGGCTGTGTCTCTGAAGAAAACTCTATTCTGTGGTTTTCTATGATTTTGTATGCTGCCAGGAACTGAAGCCCCTGAAGTTAAAGTGGTAATCATGTCAAGTTATTTCTAAAATTATTTTTTACATTTTCATTCTTTTCATAGATTTAATCAGATTTCCATTTTCATATTAAGTGCAGATGCAACAGGTATTCTGTAATCTCATTATCGAACCTCAGCCCCTACTCCCAGTCATGAAACACGGAAAGCCTTTTAGTACCCTGGGCACGGGCATGAATATCTGAAGCAGGTGATGGCTCAGTGGGGCGATATGGGTGGCTTCAATTGTTTTTGTGGTTCAAGGCATTGCTTTGCGGAAATATCAAGAGTCCTCTCTGGAGATGGCATGCAGCCCGGGATCCACCATGCACAATGTGGATTTTGATACACTGGGAGCTGCATTGAAGTAAAATAGCTGAGTTGACAGGCAGTACCTACTACCCAGGAGTCATCGGGTGGGTGCTATGAGTTTCAGGATAGCTTAGCTATGCCCCTGGGCTGGAGGCAGGAGCTCAACACTAAGAGAGTTGCAAGACAAGACAGAGTTGTTTCCTTAACTGAAGTGTGGCAAAGGCTGCTGGCTCACCTGAATTCCTGTCACTGTATCTGACTCGGTGATTCCACATCTTCAGCTTCAGCCTTTCCTGTTACCTGCTTTAAGTTTTTGGTGGAATTTTCTGTCTTATCAGTATGCTGTCTCTAGGAGATGTTATAAGGCTTGGTGCCATGTGGGAAAACAGTGCGTTAACAAATAGAATGTATTTAGACAGACAGGACTCTGTCTTCCTCCAGGCACTGATGTTGAAACCAGCTCTGAGTCAAAAGCTGCTCTTAAGCCCGACATATGTTCAATTAGTTTTTTGTCAGGGGCATGGCTAAACATTAATTTATTAATCCATTTCATCTATAGTTAAAGTATACAGAATTATGTAGTGGTGCACACATACCGATAGAATTTATAAACATGTCTCCACTATTTTAACTAATGCTGCAGTGACCATGGAGGGAAGGGAGCGAAGGGGAGAAAAGACCTTGGCTCTCTACAAGGTGCTGATTTCATTTGGTCAGGGAGGAGACCCACGCCCGGGTCATTTTTAGGTTTCTCCACCCTACTGTCCTCTGTGGAGACCATGCTGACTTATGTTCCCCTGTCAACATTCATGAGCAGCTTGTCCACAGCCCTGCCTATATTTGTCATCTCTCACCTAGGATGACATCCACCTAACAGACCTGAAGTCCCATCTCATTGTGTGTTTTAGTGCTATTTCCTGATTATTAGAGCTCTGAATATCTGTTTGACAGTTTTAGTCTTCCTTGGGGGAAAATGCTGATTTACGATATCTCGTTTAGCTCAGTTTTCTTGCCAAAACTTGGTTTGTTCTTGCTACTGAGTTGTGCGAGTGCCTTATGTATTTTGGGTACAGACCCCGATATTTTCTTGTTACCCATGTGTTGTTGCTCTGCTCCGTGGATGCCTCTTCATCAGATGTTCTTCCTCTGGCCACATTTACATTATTTGTCTAAGTTTTCATGAAATCATTGCAAGGTCTGTGCCAGAACGTTCTCCATATACTTGTTTATGACCTCGGGTCCTGTGCTTAGGTGTTTAATCCGTTTGCGTTGATTTTATGTGTGCTAGAAGGTAGAAGCAAATTTCAGGTTTTTTCAAGCATCATCTAGTTTCCCCAAAACCCTTTATCAAAGAGTCTTCTTCTACCCATTGTGTATTTCTGATTCTTTCATCCATCAAAAGCTGGCCAAGTGTCTATGCCTGGGTTTGCTCCTCAGCTGAGTCAGGTGAAACCTTCGCCTCCATCTCAAAAGATTCACTCAAATCTGAAGACAGGTGAAAGAATAAAGTCCTCTTGGCTGCAAAATAAGTCTAGTGGGAAATATAACCAACGTAGTTAGGGGGTAAAAATGTTAGAAGAATTCATAATTGAAAATGTGTGGCATAGAATTTGTACTAGTGAAGCAAGGATCTTTAAGAGATAATATGGGCCAAAATGATTTGGGTGGTTTCAGCGAATTTTGAACTGAAGCTTAATAATAGATGCTTTTATTGAAGATTATTAAATTACAATGGAAATTTTATATTTTATTTCTAATCATTCTTTAGTTAAGTATCAGGGAATTTCTTTTCTATTATTTAACAAAGAAAGCAATAATGGCTAACAATTTAAGAGCTTTAGGGGAGGGTCTGCCAAGCCTTTATCACAGGGTGCTCATTTCTGTATGAAATATCTGGGAAGTTCTATGCTAGCTCCATTTTCTGGTCAATTTTCAGATGAGTGATATCTACATATATGGAAAAACTGGAAAGTATTTTTTATAGAAAGGGTAAAGCAAAAATGTAATGCATTCAAAATTTTAAAACATTCAAAGTGCCACCCTTGGTACACACACACACACACATACACACACAATATTTGAATGTGATTCCATTTAAATGTGATCCCATTTTACAGTGAAAATATGTGGGAATTAATTTTACCATAATCTTCTTGAAGTATATAAAATAGAATTTTTATTCCAGAAAATTGTTGGTTTGGTAAAAGCACTTGTGAAGAAGAATCAAAGAATTTATAGCCAAATATATGGTCATGTGCAAGTTCCAAACTATTTGCTTTCCTTATTAATAAAATAAGAAATAGTGACAGCTGCCCTAATAATCTCCAGGAGGTTGAAAACTATGTAAACAGCTTAGCATATCTGGAAGGTTTTTCTGAGAATATGCAACATTATAATAGAAAGCATAATTGTTTCAAGCAATGATCAAAACTGCTTCAAAACAGGTACATATTTTTGTAATATATGTTCTGTTTTTATTTTTAAATAAAGATACAGTTTTAAGTAAAAATGTGTTCACTACTTTAACAGACAGATTTCAGTACTTCTCATTCTATAATTGGCAGCTGTCACTCAAAAGACATCCTGTCCTCAGGAACTGACATCTTAGCTCACTCCTCTCTTTTCAGGTAACTTTTAGATATAATCTTTAAAATCACTTTTACTTAATTGATATTACTATTACATAGGATCATTAATAACCTACTATCAGCCATTGAGAGAACACTATGAATGGGAATTGAGTACTAATTAATTTTATAAAAATTCCTAATCATGGACTTAAGAAAAAAAACAGTAGACAAGTGATCATTTCTTACGTTGACCATGATCTTGGCCTCATGTTTGTTTGCTTTTACTTTCTTGGTAATTGGCAGAGACAACAAGGTGTGGCTTAAAATAGCGTCCGTGTTGGCAATGCCTGACCCTGTTCACAGAGCTACTTGTGCCTACTCATATGTGACACACTCTTCTCTTTCCATGATAATCAACACAGTGTTCACACACATTTGAACACACCCAGTTTTACCTGAATAAAGGAATTGGGTGCCAGACAGGCATGGTGGTTTCTGCTTGTGATCCTAGCATCTAGAGGGCAGAGGTAAGAGGCTTGGTCCTAAGTTCAAAACTAGCCAGGGACTACATAGTTATTTCCATGTTAGTCTAGTCTGACATGAGACCTTGTCTCAAAACAACATTGCACGCGCACGTGCACACACACACACACACACACACACACACACACACGGAACCCAAACTCCAAGCAACAAAAAGGTTCATGTTCTTTTGAGAGATGTGTGCAAATTTTTGTTTTGAGAAAAAACAAAAATACTGGGTGAGCGCTGACCTCTACGGGAGGCAGAGTTTGCCGAGGTTTAAACATTGTCTTTGTAGGTCCTCTGCTCCACTGAAAATTTCCCCCTCCTTTTCCTCAGTAACTTTCTGCCTTTACATCAGGATTTTTGTCATCCTTTCTTTGCAATTCCTATGCTTCTAATAGAGACTGGTTGACGTCAGCCCTGAGTTGACAAGATAGTTTGTCTTACCATTTATTGCATGCATGCAGTGCTTCATCTTGGTTGTAATTTGACATGAATTTAATGCATATTATAGTGTGGCTGTACAAGAATGTAACAATTCAGTTTAGAAAATCGAGTCGACCATTAGATAATAACAACTAAGTTCAAAGCTGTGGGACTCTGAGGAGGAAGTTTCCTGTGTCGAGGTTCTCGGTTTCCCACCACCTGAGGGTGGCTGTGCCTTAGTAACGTTGGCACCAATATGCACACCCTGGGAAAGTAAGAACACACTCATGAAATGAGCCATGAACGGGAGGAGTCACTGGCCATATAATATTTCAGTTTCTATTAGATCTAATGGCCATCTGGTTACAGCACAGTGACACTTGCCCAGAACGGCATGAAGTATAGGTATCATCATAGCCCTGGTTTGGGAAGACAATTTGCAGCCTTGCCTAGGTTATTTCTCTCTCCTGGAATACCATCTTCTCCCTGCCCAATGCTGCTTCCACATGAACCACAGGCACTCATAAAGCCCAAGAGGCCTTTTGGTGATGGGGGTAAGGAGGAAGAGGGGAATTAAAAATAAAAAGAGCCAGGCAGAGTTGAAAAAACAGCAGCCTTCCTGGTGGAACGCTTCACTGAGCCGGAGTTCTTCAATGTAATAATTTTACTCACGCAGAACAGAGCCAAGTGCATGCTCATGCTGTTTCTGGGGCTTGGTGGGGACAGTTTTGTTGAGGGGTGGGTGCAGGAGGACAGGATGTAGGCAAGTCTGTGTCATGTCTGCTGTCGCCCTGCCGGCTGAGCTAGCAGTCACTACAGGACAAAAGTATTTGTAGTCACCGGATGACTTTGCAGCCGGCTTCAATAGCATCGCTCTCCCTTTCCCTTTCTTTCTTTCCTTCTTTTTTTTTAACTTTTTTTTGGCAGCCAAACTCTTAGTAGAACCATCTGTCTTTCTATTAGTATTTTTGAGGCCTGTTTTGAAGCCACTTTGCTTGGCAAAGTCACTTTCATCCTTGGAAACAATTTAAAAAAAAAAAGTTCGGTGGCTTTTTGCCGAAGAAGAATACTATGAAAAAAAAAAACCACATGGCTGTTCATTTTTGTTCTCAAAGACATGGCTACTTTGCCTTTGTCTTAATCAGATGGAACTGGAGGGGGTGTGGCTCCTGTGTGTATCTGGGATGAGGCGGGCAAGGACTGCAGCTTTAGCAAGGTATCTGTCTCTTTATCCCTTGGTGAGCTTGTCCTCAGTGATCTTTGTGGATCGGATGGAAGATCAGCAGACCTTTATTTTTGAAATATCTTTTTCTATAGACCATTGCATTGAGTTCAGTGAGCTGACACACGAGCATTGTTTTTCTACAAAATCAAGAAGCTTGGGACTATTACTGTCTTAAGAATCCCACACCTCCTTGTGCTGTGTAGGGAAAGACAGCTGCACCTCTTGCTCCTTCGGTCTAGGTAGTTAGTTCCACACTACCTACCTAAACCCCTCTTGTGATCTCGATTGGAGAGCACATTCTTCATTTTCCCCACACTGCTGTGCGCTTCCCAAGAGTTGCTGTGCTTCCCACGGAAGGTGACTGTGCTTTGGCAAAGGTGAATGAATCCCCAAGTGGTGTGCTTAAACAGTATGACCCTCGTGGGTCCAAACCCAGAAGATGTGCCTGGAGACCTGGAGACTTTATAGTTTACCACGAATTTCATCTTCACTGGGGCAGGTGTACTAGGAATTCTTCTGCTCTAAGAACCAGGGCAGCCTGAGGCCTCGCAAGCCCTGCGCTTGCAGCGCAGGGGCTCCCTCCAATTCTCCATCCCTGAGTCTTTTCCATTTGGCTAAGGCCTTTTCCCCCTCTTTTTTGTTCTCAATCCAAACCTCACTTTCGTGTCCTTATGATGATCCCTCCCTGATTCTCCCCCACTCTCTCCTCTCTAGCCTGACGAACTTCGATTCCTATCTTCAAGGCCACAGCCTCGGTGTCTAGGTGCTTTCTAAGGAAAACTACAGAAACATGAACTCTGAAGGCATTAGGGTTCCTGTGGCATCTCTGGGACCTTCACTTTTCTGCTGTTATTTAATATAATTATCATTGGCTTATCTTCTCTTTTGCTTCTCACAGTGGACACCCCAAAACTGCCTTTTCCTCCCCTTCCTCACTGGGTCAGCATCTCTCATCTTCCTTATGGGGCCTTGCCATCACTGCTGAGGGAGTGATTTCTGTCAGGCCTGATGATGCTCACCCCTCTGTCTACCCACCTACAACACGGGCCTATCGCCCTCCTTCTCACCTCCTCATTTTAAAGTACAATGCAGCGCTCTTGTTCAGAGTGGAAAGCTTCTCCCTGTGTCTTTGCTTCTGGCCCACTCAGATTGCCACCCAGCAAAACCTCTCGCCCGTGTGTGTGAAACTCTTCACCACAATATTTTTGTTAGTATCTTTTGGAAAGATAATGTGCTCAGGAATCTGCGGGGAGACACCACTCCTTGCCACCATCCATAGCACTTGGACTGTCTGTAGCATAGTCCACCTTGTTGCCTCCTTTCCCCTGCCTGTCTATTGGTGTCCAACCTTCCGACAATGCTCCAGCCCTTTCTACTGGAATTGACAGCTTCAAAGCATCTATCAAAGAACACTTCTAAGACGCATGTTTCTCCTCTCTCATGATATTCTTTCAGCTACACTTTTCTTCTCCCTTAGACTCCCCCATCTTGGAGTGGCCTTGGATCCCACGTCATCATCCTCACCAATGTCTTTACCGGACTCCAAGGCGACCTCCCAGTTCAAACCAGAACCTCTGTAATCTCCGCACTCAGCCCTGGGCTCTTTTCCACCCTCTGGAACGGCTTTTCCAATGGAACAGCATTGAGACAGTGCACAGCACATTCATCGATACCGCTGTAACCTTCCCTTGAGCCCTTACTTCCACTTTTTCTCAGTTGTTTGCGGTCACCTTAAAGAGAGTGAGGTGCTCCTGATGTCAGCTTTGGTTCCCTTCTTCACCAGGGTGCCTTGCTGGTTTTTCCTAAATATATCTTGACACATTCTCCTGGTGCACACCTATTAGGGATTAACCCTTCCATGTCTGTCGCCCTGTTCCAGTGTATCAGCTTTGTGTGGGTGCTCTCGGGACCCCCCATGTTTTCCGCACAGTGCTGTGTGGGCCCTACTGAATCAATCACTCACAATTCCTCAGGGCCTGCGGTGGGGCGGGGGTAAGTATTGTACCAGCTGCACCTCCGGTAGATTTCTCACCTCTAGCCTCTTCTTCCAGGCCGCTGGCGTTGTCCCCTCGTGCAGCGATTTCCACATCAGTGTCGTTCTGCTCATGATTCCCCTTCTACCTTTTCACGCAAACCCCTGCACATGCTGGGCTCACAGTGTTTCTCTAGCCAGCGCCTCTTTGTCTGGCCGCTACTTCCAGAGGGTTCTCAGTGGACTTCTAGCAGGGTCACATTCTCCTCTCTGCTTCCGGCTCCAGCATCTCTCCCCTCTGCTCCCAAGGTGTCCTCTACAGGTTTCTGTTGCTGACTTAATGGCTCTGAGTTCTAATCATCTCTTTGTCCTACCCAACTCAGAGCATATGTGAGTTTATCTCCTAATTCTTAGCCACCCAGAAGTGAATATTATGCCTAGAATATGTTCATTGGATGGAAAAATGAGAAAAATGAATTCATAGAACAAACGGGTAGCAGATATATAATCATGAGTATCTACTTAGGATGGAAACAAAAAGTTATACAATAGGCTGTATTAAATATGAAATACTAAAGTGAATAATTGATAGAATCTTTTTCTTTATAAGTGTGTCAACACAGTTAATTGGTAGGTCACAAAGTTTAGAGGGTAGGAATATATACAACATCTTCTGGTGGAAGAATACAAGGTGTTAAGACATGAAATACACTGTGAAGTTTTAAAATCAGGATGTAGCTGTGTACATTTGTCGTGACATATTCTAACTTGTGAATAACATGCCCCCCATTAAAAAAAGGACTAAAATTTTTGACAAAAGTAGTTTCTTGAAACTTAATTAAAAATGTCACACATTTTAAAACTTAATTAAGAGTTTGAAAGAATTTCATGCATTAAATAAAAAACTGTATTTATTAGTGATAAAAATTTGGAAATATTCAAAAGTAGCGAATACAGAGGATAGATTTCCAACTGTATTAGTGTTTGTTTTAGGCTTGGTCCAAACAGCCTGGCATCCTCTGATGTGATGTGTTCCCCTTTTCAAAGTGGAAGCTAAATTTTAGCAAAGATGAGTTTAGTGGTGGCTAACAGATAGAACAGGCCTCACACCTCACTCCATAAGAACCATCCACACAGAGCTGCTCCAATGCCAGTCAGTGGACACTGCACCATTCCCTCAAAGTGGCTGGAACTTCCCCAATGCCAGTCTCGCTAGCCTGTGAAGCACAGGTTTCCCATCCTCGCGTGTACCTTTGTCTGTGCTTTTCCTTTAATGTTTGTTGCTGATGCCTGTTGAGCACTGTATCTCATGTCTAGCAGAAACGTGTCCAACGCACCCATCTTTCCCACAATGCATACTGTGAGCTTCTTGCACGTGGGAACAAGCTTCAGCAACTTAGACCAGTCTTGGAAACATTTCAAACAAATAAAATTACCAGCAAAACTTTTTTCCGCTTCCCACACTCTGTGAATGACCACAGAGCTTCCCACATGTTGTGGATGACCACAGAGCTTCCCACATGTTGTGAATGACCACAGAGGTACCACTGCTGTTGATGTGGGCATACGAGCAATTTTCATCAGATAGACAAACTTTCAAGTGAGGAATCTGTGAGTTGTGGAGATAAAGTGTGTTTGGAAATGTGGGCTTTAGTTTCATGAACGGATTCAGCACACACCTGGATTGCACATATTTTACAGGAGCCTCATTGGGGGTTTAAACGTGCCATCCTCTCCAGTCTGCTCTATGATGTTCTAAAGAAAACGCACTGTTGAAACCATGAAATTGGGTTGGTATTTTTAGTTTAATCCCTCTTTTTGTTCTGTTGGCCTCTGCCTCCCCTTAATCCACATTTCTTACTGTGCAGCAGACAAAGTCATGGATAAAGACTTTTAGCTAGCATAGCCTTTTTTAGAATACAGTTCTGCAAACAACTTCTTTGGCCAAGGTGGTCTGATCGCCGTGTCTCCATGATGACTGATTCTCAGCCCACCCCGAGATTCTTCCTCTCTTTAAATTATGCTAGTTCTCATTTGTAATTATTAAAATATTTAGGCACTAAAAATTTAACTTATAACAAAATGTACTCAGTAGTTATCCATAATAAGATAAAATTTAAAATAAATTTATTAAATAAAGATGTAATAAAAGTCCCAGGTATTTTACTTTATTCCTTATACTATTACAACTTTTACCAAATGAAATAGACTGCATTATTGAACAAAATTCTCACTCAGTTATCCCACAGTAAAACAAACAATTAAGTAATGTCATTAAGAAAAAAGATCCCTATATAAAAACAATGTGTTTTTATGTTTTTTGTTTTTGTGTTTTCTGTTTTTTTATTTTTAATTTAAGAAAATGTATGCCAAGTTTTGTGATAAGCACCTGTAACCCAAGTGCTCAGGGAGAAAAGGCAAGCTGGACCTGTGTTTGAGACCAACTGGAAGCATAGAAAAGCCATATTTCCAAACCCACAGAGAGAAATGAACTTTGGAACCCACGGGGAAACCACTAGAGTTGGTACAGAGCGAAGGGAACAGTGAAAAGCCTGATTCCCCTTAAGATATCAAGGTAGTTCCCACATTGATTCCTTATTCTAAAAACCTGAAGCAAAGACTGAAAACTCCAGATAATGCCTGCAAAAGAGAACAGTGGTACTAGAAAAACCAGCTCTTAACGTGTTAACAAAACACTGCACAAATATAAAGTTGTTACGGCCGGATGATAGAGCCTGATTGGCTGATTGCAACCTGAGGGCTGAATGGGTACCTGACATTTCTGTGTTGCTTTCCTCTTCCTTCAATGATGCAACATAGGAAACCATACAGTCGTACTCTCCAAGAAGGACACAAAGCCACTGGAATGTCCTCTGCTATACTACTCGGATAAATTGGATTCCTCTCTGGTCAATAGATAAGCTGGGTCTCCATAGCCTTTTTGTGGACTTGTGTGACTGGAACATTGCAGGTGCTTCAGTGGGGGACTCCCAGTCCATCCAGCCAGTTGACTTAGGAGTTAGTTCTGCATAGAAGAGATTCAGCTGTTGGGAAAAAAAATACAATGAAAAAGAAGTTGAGTCTTTTTTTCTAAATAAACTCATAGTTCAAAGGGGAAACTCAATGCTCTTAAACATTCAATACAGGTAGTATCTTGTTAGCTTTTTAGTTTAATAAATTATAAGAAGCAATAGTTGTTTCTGTTCTACAGAGCAGATGCATTAGGAAGTGTCTGATAACCAAAAACATTATGTGATCCTCAAAATCATTTGAAGAATGAGTACAACCTTGCCACAAGGAAAGAAAGAATGGACAGATTGGTTAAGGGAAACAGGAGAGAACACTACTGAATACAGTCTGGTATGGACAAGCAGAGAGGAAACCTGTGAACATGTCCTCAGGATCTATTGGGGCAGGGACAAAAGGTGTGATGGAAGGTGACAGAAACATCTGGAAGAGGAGCTAGAGCTAGGAAAATCCATACTGAAGAACTTGGCCATTTGTCACCAGATGAAAGCAAGCCATCCAAAGTTTATAAGCAAGAGGGAAAAATGTAATGCAGATTTGAGCCTCGGGAGGATAAACATGCCAGGCAAATGGAATTAGATATCTGAGAATCACTTAGAAGGCATTTTATGAGGGGCATAACTTAGTGCCTTGGCGCTAGGACCTGTAATAATCTCCCTGCCCACTGCTGACATGCCTAAAGGTGCTTTGGACGAGCCCCAAAGAGCTATTGACAGTGACAAAGAGTTTGTGAGAACAGCTCTTGCTGGGGTTGAGAAGCATGTGAACTCCTGGCATCCAGGATACTGTGACGGGAGGCTGCTTAGGAGCTCGAGTCTTTCTAGGGCTATGTGGTGAGACCTGATCTCCAAACAGTTTTCTTAAGCCTGAGTACAGGCTGTCGCCATCAGGGTTCTTTGAGGAAGGCCGTGGGCTGATCTTCAGCCCTTGAGACTGGCCAGACTTTCTTGAAGCTTGTCACCCGACTCTAGTACTGAGAAGTCTGGTGGTTTATGAAGGCCTGAGAATCATTTTCCTTCTGTCATAACAATCTGAAATGTGGCTGTTCATCATAACCTTGATGTATGTTTAATACGAAGTTTCTTTTCTTCATTTCAAATGTTCTTATTAGATTTATGATCATGTTATAACCTAGGCTGTCTTCGAAATGAAATGTGTGAGGGAAAGTGAAAGATAAAATATGTTGAGTGATGTGGGAGATGCTGCTAAGTGACTGGCTGCAGCCCATACCTGGTGTGACTGGTCAGTTGTCTTCTCATCTGCCTCCTTGTGCCATGCAGAACTAAGCCATGCTGTTTGCCTTGAATGTCTTTCTGCCTCATGACCTAGTCCACAATCCCTACATTTGCACAGATGGCATACTCTAGCCTTTGTGTCTTAATTCCATGGTGTTTCTATAAGGGCTTCCCTTCTTCCTTTGTGTCCTAGGAAGAGATCACAATCGTCCAAACCTTCCTTCTGCTTTTGCTTTGATGTCCTAGGTTTCCTCATCCCAGTCTGTCCCGTTCTCGTGCTGTGAGAGGTTTAGAACCACTTGGCAAAAGGCACAGTTCGCCTGACAGCCATGGCTGAACCGGCTCCCTTAGCCACCCTCTCTTTCATTTCCTCCCTCTATCCCTCTCTCTGCCCCATCCATCGCCTCCCTTCCTCCCTTTGTTTCCTTCTCTTACTCCTCCCTCATCCCCTGACCCTTCATATGAACCAAACAAAGTCTTGTAAGTAGCCCAGAGGTTTTTTGTGGCAGATGAAACATAGGCGAAACCAAAGGTGGACTTTCTGATTATTTCTTTCATTTGTGAGATTATAATTACATCACTTTCCCTGTTCCCTTCCCTCCCGCCAAACCCTCCCATGTACTCCGCCCTTTCCCTCTCTCAAAGGCATGCCCTCTTTTCTCACTAATTGTTATAGGCCTATGTATGTGTATATACACATGTATTCCTAATCTCCACCTACTCAGTCTGTATACTGTTTCGTGTGTGTGCTTTCAGGGCTGACCATGCAGTATGGGTACCAGTTGGTGTAACTCTTCCTTGGAGAAGACTGTTTCTCCCACTTTTCTGCATCCCTTCATTGCCTTTACTATTCTAGTTAATTCCTTGTGGATTGCATATTGTTTATTTGGCTTATATTCACACCTCCTCCTAACTCCTCTGAAATCTGCTCCCCATCTCTAAACACACCCCAATTTTGTGTCTTTAAGTCTAATTTGTGCTGCTACATCCCACATGACTACAGGGAGGTGCTTACTGAACTTACTGAAACTTGATATGCCATGTTTTGCTGATATCCATGGGAGGCCTGCCCTTTCCTGAACAGAAATGGGAGGAGGAGTGGATTACGGGACAGGGACAGAGGAATAAGAAAGAGAGAGAGAGAGAGAGAAGAAAGAACATAAGAGGCAGAAGGCAGAGAGGACAGGAATATGGTGTCCTATAGATGCGACAGGACCTCTGCACTTCTGAACTCACAAACTCACAGTAGCAGAGTGTTTGTGTATGAGACCCAAACAAGACGACCCCAGTTGGCATTAGAGCATGGATGGTCAGGTGACTCAAAGCCCCCCACAGCTTAGGACCTTCCCACTGGTTATGGCTTCAGGGGGAGGAAATGGGAGTTTCCTTCTACAGAGTGACCAAAGGTGGGCTTTGGAAGTGAAACGTGATGAAAAGCCCCAGAAACTTAAGATTCCAAGATGGTGAACAGCAGTGAGAAGCAGGCTGAGTCCCAAGGCAGAGATCCTGAGAGCTTGGTTTTCCCGATGAGCATATCCTGACTGCCAAACTCAGTTCCGTGCACACAGCTGGTAGTTATTAAATATTTTCTAAGACACTGAATTAGTTAGTGTGCGGAAGAGCTAGTAAAGAACAGTGTGAGCCACACGACTTTTAACACAATCTTAAATCAGTAACCATATACTCAGTGGCAGAACCTGACCAACACTTACCTTCACCAGGGAGACCTTGCTTAAATATTTAATTGAAAAAAAAACCAATAACACTAGATATTTTAATTAGTAACTTCACATTAGACAGTAACATGACATAGTTGCAGAGATGGTTAAACTGCACTATAATTTTCAAATAATCTTAATTTAGTAGGTGTATGTGTATGCATGTGTGTGTGCGCGCGCGTGCATGTGCACGCAGCCTCTCCCTCCCCAGGGTATATCGCCACATGAACCTGCTGTTTATTCTCACATGAGGTCCAGGATCAGATTCAGCTCCCTTTCTAGGGAGTCTGGCACTTCACCGATGAACCATCGCCTCCTCTGGTGATTCCGTTCTGAGAGGCTATTAACTGATGAGAATTTCCAATGACAAGAGGGGCACCAGCAACCTAGAGTCCATCTGAGAGGTGACACGAAAGGAAAGGCCATCTAGGTAGGGAGGGGTGTGGTCACTTGCACCAGAAGTATCTCCACAGTCCCATGGGACTGGATTTTAACTTGGCACGGATGAGCTCTGTAGCCACATGAGGCTCACGGTCTCTGGGTGGGAACTGCATCTCCTCTAAAGAAAAGGCAAATGAGCAGGGTTTTCCCCCTGTTGTTTCTTCAAGTCTACTCATAAAATTGTGAAATTTCAGTATTTGTAAAAAATTTATGTAAAAAAATGATCTCCAAGTCCTAGTCATTCATAACGAAGATATGGACCTGGCTTTGGTTTTATAAAATAGAATTCGGGGCTGAGGAGGTGGCTCAGTTGGAAACAGTGCTAGAGGAGCGTGCGTAACAACCAGAGTTCAGATCCCCAGGCAAGTGTTTGTCTCTAATCTCAGCTCTGTGACAGCACAAATAGGAGAATTCCTGGAGCTCCCTGACTAGCAGCCAAGCCAATTGGTGAGCTCCGAGATCAGAGAGAGAGGCTGCCTCAGAAAATAAGGCGGACAGTAACTGTCCCAAGGGGATCACAGTCATCCCCATGCTCTCCCTTTTCTCACTTGCTCTCCCATTAAAATCCTTATTTACCCAAGATATCTCACTCTGGTTTCATATCAATATAGACATACATACACACACATACATGTGTGTGGATAGACAGGCAGATAGATAGATAGATAGATAGATAGATA